>SNQJ01S0284078.1:0-11060 GCA_010110895.2 Picea sitchensis | reverse complement strand
AGTGTGAATGGTTGTCTCCTTCCCAAGAATGTAATTCCTCCACTAGAGGTAGGATTGCACAATGGATTACATCTCTTTATCGTAAGTAGGGTACTTACGAATGACATATGATAGTGTCTCACTATGATAGGCCATGTGGTGTCTATGTTGAGTGAGAATTGTGCCCACAACATAGTCTGAAGCATTTGTATTGATATCAAAGGGTTGTTGTAGGTTGAGTAATGAGAGAACTAGGATTTAGCACACGAAAAGATCCAAATCATCGAATTCTTTTTGTTGTGATAGGCCCCACATGACATTTTCCTTACCGCCACCCATGGTTACTTGGTTGAGGGCCCATGCAATATGGGAGAATCCCAACATGAACTTGCGATAGAAATTGGAAAGGCCTAAAAATATTCGAATATCAGTGGGTGTGGTTGAGGGTGGCCAATCATGAATGACCCAGATCTTGGATAGATCCAAATGCACCCCATGCTCATCAACAATGTATCCTAGAGCATTTTTCCAAATTTGCATATAGCTTGTGCTATCGTAGAGTGTGCAGAACTTGTTGAATATGTTGGAGGTGTTCCTCCCAATTCTTGTTGTATATGAGGATGTCATCCATATACACCACCAAAAAATAATTGGTGAAAGGCCGCAAAATATCATCCATCATCCTCATGGAAGTTGTTGTGGAATTCGTCAAACCAAAGGGCATGACCAACCATTCAAAAAGACCTTATTTGGACTTGAAATTAGTTTTCCATACATTTGTCTGCTTTATTGGGGCCTTATGATAGCCATACTTCAGATCAATCTTACTGAAGTATTTGTCCCCCTTGAGATGTTCAAGGATATCGTCGATTAGGGGAATTGGGTACCGATTCCTAACTATGATTTTATTTAGGGCCTAGTAATCGATGTTGAGTCATCAAGTCTTGTCTTTATTTTGTACAAGAACTATTGGGCTTCCAAACGATGATGAGTTGGGTCAGATGTGCCCTTTATAGAGTAGTTCTTGGATCTGAGGCTTGATCTCCTCATTTTCTAAAAGAGAGTGATGATAGACTGTCCCATTGGGTAGCAGTGCATCAAGGGTCAGATCGATTGAATACTTGACCTAACAGTTTAGAGGTACCTCAGTGGATGAGGAGAAGATGTCTTTATATTCTTCCATGACCTTGTCCACTTACTTCTGCTACATGGAGAGATCGATCGTTGAGGCCATGGATGTGGCTGCAAACTTCCACTCACTTTGAGAGTGAATCAAGAAGAAGAAAAAATTCCCAATGTGAGAGATGACCTTCATGCATTTCTTGGTACATATCAAGGAAATGGTAGTAGGTGGTGTTATCACATGAACTTGTAAGAGTCTTTTGGGTTTGTGGTTTCTACCTAAGTCTGTAGTTTTTCCCCGGTCTCCCTATTTTCCCAGCCCACAGCCAGTCATCTGAATCCTTGATCATGCATGCCACATCCATGAAAAAAAAGCACAGCTTTCCCAACAGTCCATTTCGGGATTGAAGCACAAGATGAAGGCAGTTTTAATATTTCAATAGTGGAGATCCATTAGGCGAATCAAACAATGACGTGTGTTTTTTGGAACGTCGAAGTACCAAAGTCCTGAAGTCCAAAATTAGTGGGAGTCGTTCGATCCAGAGGGATGCGTGGCACCAGATCTGAAATGTAGAGAAAGTGTTTGTGGGAGACTTGGAATGATGAGTGTGCAGTGTTCATAAATTCATGAAGTGAAAAGTGGATTTGGTTTTTCCAACCATAGGGGCATGTGGCACTGGATCAGCAGAATCGTTGTTTCGCGAATTGGAGGTTTTGCATGGAGTACGGCGCAAGTTTGCGAAGTGAGAAATCATGAAGCACCCATGAATTGGGCCCATGATCATAGCCCGTGATCATATGGAAAGAGGGGCATAAAAAATGGTCAGCGCCTATTGAGTGGCTGGCGATTAGGGTTTTCAAGGAAGCAATAGTGGCCGTCAAATTCAAAGCAAGTCTGATCATTGATCTGAATAAGGCCATTTCGCAATTTCAGGCATCGAGATATTTGGAATCAAGCGAAGTGGAGACTCCTAAAAGAAACAATCCATAATCTCCTTTGGATATGAGCCCCAGGTCATGACCTGAGGTTGCATGCAAGATGGAGCGATGGAGAGGAGTTGTGCCAAAATCCAAAAGCACCTGTATTGGTCACAGAAGAAGATCTTCACGGCCTTGAGGTGTCAATATTGACTCGAAGAATTCATGGTCACCGCTTGGAACCTTCATGGGTGTTAGGCATCATCCTGATCCCGATGAAGGTAGTTAATGGAAATGGGGGAGGTGGTTGAAACCTCATCTCACCCCATAAATGGAAAACAGGATGAAGATGATCATGAGTGCATACTGACAATCCAAAGATTCCTTCTAGATGGATTTTCCTACAAAACACATAACTAAGGCCTACACAGTCTGACAGACCATGCACCGACTGAAATATTTAAATACAGAGGTCTGATCACGCTACTGGTGGTTGCAGCATTTCTGAGTATATGTAGGCAACTTTAGTATTTTGTAAGGGTCGAATGGTTGAGCTAGGCTCCCTGCTATTGTAATTTTTTTATGAAGACCACTGGTTCTCTAGTTATTTACTTGATTTGAGACTTCTTGATTAATATAAGTCAGTTTTCTTATCCCATCTTATTTGCCTTTGATATTAAGAGAGATCATGAATGACTGATTCACATGAATTGTTGTAACTATATTATGATGAATGTTTGATTATAGTGTTGTTATAATTTCTTTCAGTTTCCTTGAGATTTGAATTCAAGAGGATCTTGCGTTCAAGTTTTTCCTCCTTATTTTGTTGGAAGACCTTATTTCCATGACAGACCTCTACACTCTCCTCACCAAATTCTTTCCTCTATTCACCCTTACTCCAACTTACTGACTAAAGTTGATTCCAGAACTCAATTAATTGTGCATGCTAGTCCATATTTATGAGTTAGAACATTATTATCATCGAGTCTTCTCCATTTGACCTCTTAAAACTCAATTACACTCACATAAATTGATGGGTACTGGGCTTACCTTCTATGCAATCTGAAGGTGACTTCTAGTGCTAACATTTCTAAAACCATTGTCGGGGAACGAATTGAAGACATTTCCCTGGAATAGAATGACAAAGAAACTCTGATTTTGAAGGTGCATCAAATATCAGTGCCATTAAATATTGCAACTTGCACCTGGCAAATCTACTATTTCAGTTTTGTCTCCTAAAGGTAGACACACGAGGTCCACTCCATTGTTGCCTCTAGCAATGCCTAAAGATGACCCAGAGGAAATTATCAAAAAGGGAAAGTTCGTTCAAAAAGGTACCTCCACTGTTGTACCAAGTTTTTCTAATAATTTTCATAATCCCTCTTTACAAACTCTAGTAACTATTTATGATTCTCCTATTATACAAACTGTTGGAGTTTCAAGAAATTTAAATTTTGGGAGTTTTCCTATCGATTTCTCCCCTCCTATTCTTGGTTTGGAAGGAGAGAGCTTTGACACCCCTATATCCCCCGAAGTTGTGAAGTGGTTTATACCCAGGACCTTAGAAGACTTCCCTACTCCAGACTTTACTACTCCTCCTCCTATTAGAGTTGTTGCAACTACAGAAGGAGAAACCTTTGTTCCCTCAAGCCCCTTATATTTATCTCCAAGAAACAGTGTTCCAGTTTCACCTGTCTCAACTCCATCCCCTCTAGGTTCCCCTTCAGTTCACATCCCAATGGTAGTTTCTAATCCCCCCAGAAATAGATGGATGCTATAGTGGCTGCTAGGTACACCCCTCTTGTTCTGCCTCAGCCCCTGAGTGCATTCCCAGTTGATGGCTACCTTAAAAAATTGCCCAAGTTCATAGCTAAGGGAGATATAACTACAGAGGAGAACTTTGCAACCTTCTATAGTTATGTTGACAATTATGTCATTATGATTGAATATTTATGGGTGATAATTTGTGTTCGTAGCCTTGATGGAGATTACACGAAATGGTTCAGGGATTTGCCCCCTGGATCTATTGATGGGATTGAAGCCCTTGATGAAGACTTCTTAAAGAATTGGGGTGATAGAAAGGATTTCCTTTACTATATTACAGAGTTCAGATTACTAAAGAAAGGGGAAGGGGAATCTGTTTCTCACTTCTCAAAGAGATTTAATATAATGTATAATAAAATTCCCATTGAGGTTAAGCCTATAGAAACCTCTGCAAAGATTACTTATTCTAGTGCTTTTGACCTTGATTTCTGCCTCTTGTTAAGAGAAAGAAGAGATACCTCCTTGGATCATATGCAAGATGCATCCATTGAAGTAGAATCTAATATATTGGCAGTTGATAAGCTTAGGAGTAAGGTTGATAGAGACAGAAGAAAAGGTAGGTCTGAAGGTTCAACTTCTAGTTCCTTTGCTTCCCCCCCCTCAAATGGATGAAGTAACCAAACTACTAAAGTCACTTTCTACTAGGATGGAAAGATTCGAATTGGAAGGAAAGAAGAGCTATAGAAATCCCCAAATTGTTGATAATAGGGGTAGTTTCAAAAGACCAATTAATGCCCCTCAGATAATCCAAAGAGATCAGAGGAACAGGCACCGAGATGATCGGAAAATCCAAAATCCTCTCCAAAATAACCTGGTTACCAATGAAGATGGAGAGGAAGAATATTTTGATCCTGAGATCCATTGCCTTGGATAGACCTCTTCATCCCCTCATTTAACTCAGGCTTCATACGAAGAAGCCGTCATGAGTAATCAACTGAATGAGATGAGAAAAGGAGAAAATACAAGCAACGATCCAAATATATATAACCTCTAGTCCAAGAAGAAGGAATGAAATATTGACACTCTTGAATGGCCTGCTAGAGATGAGAAACTGCTAGAGATATAGCATATAGCAGCAAAGAAAGAAAGGCACAAAGCCCCCCACCAGTGGTCAAAAGTCATTTCCTAGAGGTGCAGGAGATTATGAAGCCTCCCTCCCCTTATAGCTTTGAGAATGCGATTCAAAAGATTAGAATCCATGTACCTCTCTCAAATTTAGTCAAGCATGAGGATTTCAAAAGGTGCCTATCAAAAAAAATTTAGCCTGAACCTGCATCTCACTCCACAGACTCAGTTAAACTCCAATATGAACGACCAGCTATCATATTAGGGCCTTTGGTAGAGGATAAAGACAACCCCTCCCCTCCCTTCTACACCTTACTGAAAATCCATGATAAGGTGTTGCATAACTACTTGATGGATTTAGGGTCATCTCACAATCTTATGCCTAGTATTGTCATGGAAGAGCTTGGGTTGGAGGTTACAAAAGCCTACCAAGACCTGTATTATTTCGACTCTAGGAAGGTAAAGTGCCTTAGGGTTATCAAACACCTGTTCATTTCTCTGTTTCAACTGCTAATGAAGATCCTGGTCATGGATATCATAGTGGTCGATGTTCCCCCTAAGTTTTGGATGCTCCTATATAGATCTTGGATAAAGAGACTAGGGGGAACCTTGCAGATGGACCTTTCATATGCCACCATTCCTGTGTTCGAGGGTGAACAAGGGAGACTTTACAGGGAAGCTTGGTTGGCCTACATCATTAGTGATGAAACAAACCCCACCAACCATCCTATTTTTTCTCTTGACACTGATTTGGGATCCAGCATATTGCATCTCATTGATGCTCTTGAACCTCCTCTTGAAATTAGAAATCAGCCCATCACTTTTTGTGAAACCCCTCCTCCAACTATCTATGTTTGTAAGATGTTCTTTGATGGAGCCTCTTCTAAGGAAGGTGTTGGTTCTAGAGTGGTGTTTGTTTCACCTTATCAAGAGACTATATCTTTGTCCTAGCTAGAATTTGAGGCTACCAACAACGTGGCAGAATATGAAGCTCTTGTTTTAGGTTTAAGGGATGCAAAGGACATGGGGATTGAGGAGCTATCACTAGTATTTGGTGATGTAGAACTAATTGTTCATCATATCAAAGGTATTTACCAAGCTAATCATCCTAAGATCAGAGCTTACAGAAATGAAGTGTGGGACCTAGTTGACAGATTCTTCTTGGCTTTCAACATTTCATTTATTCCAAGAGAGGAGAATACCATGGATGATTCTTTGGTTGTTTCAGCAAGACATTTCAGATTTCCATTGCCAAAAAAACTCAAGTATGATGTAGAGTTGAAATATAGGCCCTCTGTACTTGACAATGTCAAGCATTGGAAGGTGTTTGAGGATGATCTGGAGCTCAAAAAATTCCTTGAGTTTATTGATGAATTTTCTGCATTGCATATAGATCAAGATAATGACTGAAAATAATCCTCAGGAAAACGTTCTTCTAAGAAAAATTGCCCATCATCATATTGTTCATTTTCCTAGCAATCATATTACAAAAGGACTAGTTCCTTTGGAAAGACTATTCGACGGGAATGATGCGACAGTGAAGGTTAAAGGTTTAGTTGATGATGCTTATGTGGTTAAGTACAATATTGGTACAAAGAAGGATCCAAAATTTGTCAAGTTGTCAAGCATCTTGTTAAGGGAACAAAGGGTTGAATATGAAGAGATGTTAAAAGAATTTTCTAATGTGTTTGTCTGGACATATGAAGATCTCAGAACATATGAAACAAGTGTCATTGAACATAAGCTACCATTGAAGGAAGTGGCCAAACCTTTTAGGCAGAAATTGAGACAAATAAATCCTAAGTTGCTGCCTATTATGGAGAAAGAAGTGAAAAATCTTTTGGATGCCCATATTATCATCCCTCTGAGGTATTTTGAATGGTTTTCCAACTTGGTTCCAGTGAGAAAGAAGAACAGAGAAATCAGACTTTGTGTCGATTTCAAGAACTTGAAAAGAAGCTCTAAGAAGGACAATTACCCCCTTCCAAAGATGGAGAACATATTACAAAGGGTGACTGATGCATCTAGGATGTCCATGATTGATGGATTTTCTGGCTACAATTAGATTTATGTCTTTCTTGAAGACAGAGAGAAGACAACCTTCACTACTCCTTGGGGTACATTCATGTACGCTAAGATGCTCTTTGGATTAATGAACCCAGGGGAAACCTTCCAACAAGCTATGGACACTACATTTATTGGGGAAAAATACAAGTTTGTGGTCATCTATTTGGATGACATGACAGTGTTCTCACAATCTGATGATAACATCATGACCATTTGAAAAGGGTCTTTTTGAAATGCAAAAATTTTGGTCTCTCTTTAAATCCAAAGAAGTCATTATTTGCCATGAAATAGGGGAAACTGTTGGGGCACATTGTGTGAGATGAGGGGGTAAGGATTGATCCAAGCACGGTAGAAGCTATCCAAACTTTGTCACTCCCTAGATCCAAGAAATAAGTTCAGTCTTTCTTGGGGAAAATTAATTTTCTGAGAAGTTTTGTTTCAAATTTTGTTGAGTTGGTAAAGTTTATCGCAACCATGTTGAGGAAAGGAAATCAAATCAAATGGACTTTTGAATATCGTAACTCTTTTGACCAAATAAACAAGGCCTTGACTGAAGTACCCATGCTCATCAGTCCTGAATACTCCAAGGAGTTTCTGATTTTCTATTTTTCTTCATTTGACATAGTATTAGTTTTTTTATTGCAAAACAATTTTGAAGGGTTAGAGAAGCCCATTTCCTTTTTCAGTAGGGCACTAAGAGATGTTAAAATAAAGTATGACATCATGGAAAACCAGGCCTATGATTTGGTTAAATCTCTCAAATATTTATGAGTTTATGTGTTACATTCAAAAGTCATTGCATATGTCCCTTCAGTCTCTGTGAAGGAGATCATCATTTAGCCTGACATAGACAGAAGAAGGAGTAAGTGGATTACCAAAATCCTTGAATTTGATCTTGAAGTAAAGCCTACCAAATTGGTTAAAGGTCAAGGTTTAGCTAGATTGTTGGATGAATCTAATTATAAAGCATTAGGGGTCAATTTCATCAACAGTTGTTCAAAGAATAAGCAAGCTCAGTTGTCTGATGAAGATCCTAAAGTCACACCCCCATTAGCAGGATGCACTTGGTATAGAGACATTATATTTTTCCTATAGAAGTTGCAGCCTCCTGATGGCATGGAAAAGAGCAAGGTAAGATATTTGAAGCTCAAATCAATTCAATATTGTCTAATTGATTAGGTCTTATATTGGAAAGACCATTTAGGAGTGTTGTTGAGATGCCTAGACCCACAGGAAGCCCAAAAGATTATATATGATTTTCATGATAGTTTATGGGGGGTATCACTTTTGGAGAACCACAGCCTATAAAATTCTCAGGGATGGGTATTTTTGGCCTAGCCTCTTTACTTATGTCTGTGCAAAGATCAGGGCTTGTATTAAGTGTCATAAATTCTCTCGAAAGCAGCAGCTCAAGTCTTTGCCACTAAATTCTTTGGTAGCTTCAGGGCCCTTTCAATGTGGGGCCTAGATTTTATTGGGGAAATTCATCTTTCTTCAAGTGGTCAGCATAGGTGGATCTTGACTGCCACAAACTAATTTACAAAGTGGATAGAGGCCATCCCCACAAGAAATTCTTCCCACAAAGTAATCATTAGTTTTCTCAAGGATATTACGGCAAGATTTGGTTGTCCAAACAGAATTGTCACTGATAATGTTGCAACTTTCAAGGCTGAACCATTGATTAAGTTTTATGAACAATTTGGAATCACATTGATTCACTCTACTCCTTACTATCCCCAAGGGAATGGACTGGCAGAGTCCTCTAACAAGATCCTTATTAATATCATCAAAATACTATTAGAGGACAACAAGAAGGCATGGGATTCAAAGCTTAAATTTTCTTTATGGCATGACAGAGTGACAACAAAGAGATCCCTTGGTGTCTCTCCTTTTCATCTTGTGTATGGAGTTGAGGCCATCTTTCCCTCTCAACTCGCCTTACTTGTGGCAAAATTATTCCAAGATTATCAAGGAGAACCAGATGATATGATCGAAAGAATACAACATCTAGTAGAAGTGCAGCAGATGACGGAGCAACTACTGGACAAATCCCATGACCATCAACATAAGATCAAGCAGGATTTTGATGGAAAATTAAGGAAAGAATATTTCCAGCTGGGAGATCTAATACTCAAGTGAGATGCACCTAAACAAGATAAAGGAAAGCATGGTAAATTTGAGGCCTTATGGATTGGTCCCTTCAAAGTTTCTGATATTTTTTTAAATAACACTTACAAGTTGCAGGATTTGGGGGATGCTGAATTTTTTGGTAGCCCTGTAAATGGGCATTTTCTGAAGAATTTTTTTACTTAAGCCATGAGTGGCTTGCCATGTCATTGTAAATATCGTTTTTCTTTCATTTTTGGTTTTTATAAATGACTCCATAACCCAATAGCTAAGGCATTAGAACTACTTGTTCTTGGAAGCTCGCAGGGAGAATTCCACCCCCTTTGGAGCCAAATGTTATCACATCAACTTGTCAGAGTCATGTGGGTTTGTGGTTTCTACCTAAGTTTGTAATTTTTCTCTGGTCTCCCTGTTTTCTCAACCCACAGCCAGTCGTCTGAATCCTTGATCATGCAGGCTGCATCCATGAACACAAAGCACAGATTTCCCAACAGTCCATTTCGGGCTTGAAGCACAAGCAGAAGGAAGTTTTACTATTTCAATGATGGAGATCCATCAGGTGAATCAATCGACGATGTGCACCTTTCATAAGGTCGAAGTACCGAAGTCTCGAAGTCCAAAATTAGTGGGAGTCATTCAATCTAGAGGGACGCGTGACACCATATCTAAAATGCAAAGAAAGTATCTGCGAGAGACTTGGAATGCCGAGTGCGCACTGTTCCTGAAGTCACGAAGTGTGAAGTGGATTTGGTTGTCCAACCAGAGGGACACGTGGCATTGGATCAACGGATTCATTGTTTCGCAAATTGGAGGTTTTTCATGGAGCACAATGCAAGTTTGTGAAGTGCAAAATCACAAAGCGCCCAAGAATTGGGCCCATGATCATATGGAAAGTGGGCCATAAAAAAGGGTGAGCACCTATTGAGAGGCTGGTGACTACGGTTTTTGAGGAAGCAATCGTGGTTGTCAAATTCAAAGCAAGTCCGACCATCGATCTGAATAAGGTCATTTTTCAATTTCGAGTATCGATATATTTGGAATAAATTGAAGTGGAGACTCCTGAAAGATGAAATCTCGAAGCACCTTTGGATATGAGCCCCAGGTCATGGCCCGAGGTCGCATGCAGGATGGATCGATGGAGAGGAGTTGTGCCAAAGGCCAAAAACACCCGTATTGGTCAGAGAAGAAGATCTGCATGACCTCGAGGCGCCAAGATTGACTCGAAGAAGTCATGGGCACCACATGGAAACTTCATGGGTGTCAGGCCTCATCCCAATCCCGATTAAGGTATTTAATGGAAGTGGGGGAGGTGGTTGAAACCTCGTCTCACCCCATAAATGGAAAATAGGCTAACGATGGTCGTGAGTGCAGACTTACAATTCGAAGTTTCCTTCTGGATGAATTTTTCTGCAAAACACATAACTAAGTCATACACAATCTGATAGAGTAGGCACCAACTAAAATAATTAAATTCAGAGGTTTGATCATTCTCCCGACGGTTGCAACATTTATGAGTATATATAGGCAGTTTTAGTATTTTGTAATGGTCGAATGGTTGAGCTAAGCTCCCTGCTATTGTAATATTTTGATGAAGAACACTGGTTCTCTGGTTATGTACTTGATTTGAGACTTCTTGATTAATCTAAGTCATTTTTCTTACCCCATCTTATTTTCCTCTGATATTGAGAGAGTTCATGAATGACTGATTCACATGAATTGTTGTAACTATATTATGACGAATGTTTGATTATAGTGTTGTTATAATTTCTTTCATTTTATTTGAGATTTGAATTCAAGAGGATCTTGCGTTCAAGTTTTTCCTCCTTAGGCTATTGGAAGAAATGATGTCCACAACATACCTCTACACTCTCCTCACCAAAGTCTTCCCTCTATTCACCCTTACTCCAACTTACTGACTGAAGTTGATTCCAGACCTCAATTTCTTGTGCATGCTAGTC
>SNQJ01S0284077.1:0-11060 GCA_010110895.2 Picea sitchensis | reverse complement strand
ATTGAACCCAATGTGACTCTTTAGTTGCGTCTTTAAAAGATGTAGGTTGACATGAAATTAATCCAAAAAGATTGTGTTAATCAATTTCATCCAACCGTTGATGGATTTCTCTCAAACTTCCAGTTCTTTGATTTTGAAGTTCAGAGGATGAATTTCTGTTTGAATTAGAGTTGTCCTGAGGACTTTTAGGCTATCCTTGTACCTGCAATCTTGGAAGAGAAGGTTGATGTGTTTTCTGTCCTGAATTATCTTTGTTTTCAGGAAGTGGTAGCAATCGATTTTGATTGTCCATAGGATAATTTTCAAACTCACTCCAGAACAGATTTTCAAGAAATTTGACATCTTTGTTGAGAATTAGTTTCTTTGAAATCAGATTGTAGATTGTGTAGGCTTTGGATGTCTCACTGTAGCCAACAAAAATGCATTTCTCACTTCTATCATCAAGTTTCTTCCTCAATTCGAAAGGTATGTGAGAGAATGCAATGCATCCAAATGTCCTGAGATGATCAACATTTATCTTTGTCCCACTCCATGCTTCTTGAGGGACCTTCATCTTGAGAATGGTGGTTGGAGATCTATAAGGGATATAAAATGAGCATGCTACTCCTTCAACACAAAATATATTTGACATACATTTATCTCTAAGAAGGATTCTTTCCATGTTCATTATTGTCTAATTTTTTCTTTCAACCGCTCCATTTTGTTGTGGAGTATACCTCGTTGTAGTTTGCATGATGATGCCTTGTGATTTGCATAAATTTGAAAATTCTTTGGAGCTCTATTCTCCTCCTCCATCTGACCTAAGAATGTTTACATATTTTCCACTCTGTTTTTCATCTTCAGCTTTGAATTCTTTAAACTTTTCAAAGGTTTCAGACTTGTGTCTAAGAAAATAGATCCAAATTTTCCTACTAAAGTCATTAATAAACATTAGAAAATAAATTCTACCACCTATTGAATTTGTTTGCATTGGTCCACATAGGTCAGTGTGGACCAACTCTAAGTGTTGTTTGGCTTGAGTGGAGGACTGTGGAAAACTAGTTCTCTTATGTTTTCCAAGAATGCAAGACTCACATGGGGAATTTTTCTCTTTGGAGACAGGTAGTCCTTTGACCATGGAGTGCTCCTCTAGAAGGATTAGAATCCGAAAGGGTAGATGTACAAATATTGTATGCCAAACCATAGTTTCATTGGGGGTGGATGAACTTTGTGCATATGATTGGATCAGATTTGCAGTTCTGAGGGTGAGGGGAAACATTTTATTACTAGTCATGTGGATTTCAGAAATCAATTTTATGCTAGGGGTTTTATCATATATCCTACATGATGCTCTTTCAAAAAGTTCCTTATAGCCATGCTAAATTAGTTGTCCTGCACTTAACAGATTATGTTTCAGAACTAGAACATGATAGATATCGTGTATGTATTTCTTTACATTTTGTTTAGTAAGAATATGTACACTTCATTTTCCTTGAACTTTGACTAAGGAATCATTTTCAGGTGTAATATCAGATGACATTGAAGAATCAATGCATGAATGTAAATATTTTTTATCAATGCATGAATCATGTGATTGTTGCATCCACTATCCAACAACCAGAGATCTATGTGTTGTTCTTCAATCTTGTGGCATGAGAGAAACATCCCATTTGAGGTTTTTCCTTCAATATTTGAGACATGTGCTCTGCCTAAGCGTTGATCTGCTTGATTCTTCCAGCATTCAGATCCATAGTTCCCATAATTTTTGTAGTAATTAGCATTATATGTTTGATTTTTCATTTGATCTTCTCCCTCTGCCTCTTTGAGGCTCAAAATTTTGATTATGTTTCTGTTGTATGTGACCTTGAAAAGTTTGATTTTGGTTTTGTTGTTTGTGACCTTCACTTCAATGATGGTTACTTGGACTTCTCCCTCTTCCTTGGCGAACTCTTCATCTGCCTCTACCTCTCTCTCTACTGAAGGAGAATTAAGTCTTGAAGGAATTGGCTATTGACTCATCTTCTAGATGTAGTCTGGTCTCATGTGTCATTAGAGAGCCCATCAATTCATCTGCTGAAAAAATTGGCAAATCCTTGGATTCAAGGATGGCTATAAAAACCATTTCAAGTTTATTTGGTAGAATTATGAGGAATTTCTCAACAGTTCTTTGATTAGGGATGGCTTCACTAGTTAATCTGATCTAGTTTACAATTCCCATGACTCTGGTCATAAACTAATCAACGTTTTTAGACTCTATCATTTTTAAAGTCTCAAAATGTGTCCTCAAGGTCTGCATATTGACATTTTTGACCCTGTCATTTCCTTTGTAAGCTAATTTAAGGATGTCCCATGCCTTTTTTGAAGTAACAACGACTGTGTTTTTTGAGAAAATCGAGTCATCCATAGAATTTTAAATCCAATTTTTTTCTTTATTCTCTTTGTTCCTCTGTGTTGCCTCAACAATTCTCTATTGATTGGTCATGGTAGCAAGGTCTGTTGGATCTGGTTCCATGTATCCAATATCCACTAGATCCGAGAAATCTTGTTCTTGTAAGAAGGATCTCATTCTAAGAGACCAAAACTCATAGTTCTTTCGTAGCATAATCAGTCCTTATGTTGGTCCTAAATTTCTAGAGGTGTCCATATTGAAACAAAACAAAAAAAATTGTTAGAGATTTGCGTTCGCATGTAAAATAAAGTCCACGAAATCCATTGTGTGACTTCGAGCCAAAAATAATGGGGTAGACCACTTCTTTAAATTTGATCTGGTTGGATCTGACTATCTGAGTGCAAGATCTATTGTGTCAGAACTCTGAGATATGTTCTTTAGAAACTATAGCCCCTCTAATGGAGGAATTGGGATTTCTAATTTTACTCAAGAGACAAAAAAAAAATTGAATTTTAGATTCTCTTGTGATCGGGGGCTGGAAAGAAAGTTCTCTAGGTCTTCAAGATTCAGGAATTTAGACGTTGAAGGTCTCAAATTCTATGAATATATGAATGTCCGAATAACGACCTTATTTCAAACATCGATGGTCCTCGTTGATTTCAGATCAACAATCCTCAATTACTTCGGGACCTAGAGACTTTTGGTGATACTGCTGCAAATATCAATGGTTCTTGTTGATTTGTCATCAATGACCCACAATTACTTTGAGAGTTCAGGATTCGGGCCTTTTCAACGCAATAGGTCTTACAATCCTTCAAAGTGTCATTTCTCCGAAGTGAGAAATCTGCCTCCACATTTCCTTTGTTTTGAACGATTGAGATTCACTTCAGGACTTCAGGATTCAGGTGTTCTAAAGTTCACAACACCACAAACCTCTTAAGTGTTGACCTTCCAAAGTGACAAATTTGTTGACGCGTGTCCTCAACCTTCAATGGCTCAAATTTACTTTGGGACTTCGGGTAGATCTCACTCTGCAAAAACTTTTAGAGTGCTAAGTCTCTGTAGTGTGAGATATGGGGCCACGTGTCCTCTTTGATGGATGGTCCAGATGAACTCCAGGCCTCAATCCTTTGAAAGTTCTAGATTCTCGCATCCTTCTTCCTTCCGAAGTGATTATCGTCAGAGTGTAGTTAATCCTACCATGTGTCTTCTTCGATCAATGATCTAGATCTAATTTATCTCTTTAGAGCTTCAAGAGTCCTTTACTCCCTCCTCTTTTGCTTGCTTCCTCGTAGAGTACGAGATATTATGACACGTGTCCCATGCTTGAGGATCAACGACCATGAGTGATTGCGAAGACTTAACTCTCTCACTCTTTAATTTCCTTCCTGATCTCTGCAAAGCGAAGATTATCGTTCATAGAGAGATTGATATCCGTCGTTGATCTATTGATCTAGAAAGATTAACAATCATGAGTGATTGTGAGCTCACAACTTGCACAAAATTTAATTTCCTCTCTGATCCCCACAATGCAAAGATTCTCATTCATAGAAAGTTTGATATCCATCGTTGATCTGTTAATATAGCACGATCAATGATCCTGAGGGATTATGGGCTCACAAATTGCAGAAATTTTAGTTTCCTTCCCGATCCTCGCAATGCCTCCCCACCATCAATCTCTCTCCAATGAGATCTGATGGTTGTGACTTATACTTTGCTCGATCTAACGGTTGATCTTTCTCTCTCTCGGACCTTATGGCTGGAAAAAAATTTATCCTTGCATGCAGGCTCGTCATTTCTGAGCTTAATTAAAGACTCAAATATGTTCCCACGTCCAATCTTACGGATGAAGTAACTTCTCATTTGTTGCTTATTCCCTTAGGAAGGAATTGCATGAATCTTTCACGAATTATTTAAATTCTCACGAATCTTTAATTGTTTCTTCCTTATGCAGCCCTTCTTTCTCGCACTTGTTGTCTCCAACGATCCTTTGAGCGTACTTCAGACTGCAAACTACTCTCTAAGCTCTATGAAGAATCTTTCACCCATGCTCTCGTCTGTGATAAAATGTTATCTATGTGCTCTTACTCTTATGATCAAGCTGCTCTCCAGGCACTATGAAGAGGCTTACATCCTAAGCTCCGATACCATGAAAAAATTAGAAGCAAAGAAGACAATACAGATATGATGAAATTGGAAACAAGAATGAGTAGAGTGCAATTCATTAAAGAAAAAGAGAAGAGATAAATAAGCTTAAGACAATCAAGAAAATCAAGAAACAATTGTACAACTCCCCATGACAGTTGGCAGTGTATATCCATAGTGTACAATCACATACTCTTGAGGTTATAGATATAATTAACAACACTCACCAGGTGGCTATGCATTGTGATGGTGACTCATACCTTGTAAATATTATAGAAATATTTCTAATGAAAAGGAATAATAAAATTGTTGTAGTACCTAGTAAATCCAATCTCTATAACTTCCATATTTGCATGAGGATAAGAATTTTCCAACTATAATGACTAATAGGTATAGATTCCTATAATAAAATATTTGTAATGTTTATTTTTGTATTTATGTCTAATGAGAGGTCATCTTATGGAGGAAGCAATACAGTATGGACTAGTTGTCCATTTCAAAATATACCCTATAATATATTTTCTCCCTGTTCTTATTGTTCTTCATGAACAATATTTAACCTTAAGTCAGAGACTTGGCCTCAGTTACTGGAACACTAGAAAAATGAAGGCTATCATATTTTGAATCAATATTCTCATGTATCAAAACTACATTTATGGTAAACATGGGATTTCGTGCTTAATAATAATAATAATAATAATCTTCAATAAAAAACATAGAATATTATTTGGAATGTTATTTGGAGGGTTTTTTTTATTCACTGTTATTTTCTATTATTTATGTGGAGAAAAGTTATTGGATGAAGCTTTCAAATACCACCTCAAATGCACGAATCAAAGACAAAAATTCTCTATCTATTTCTATCACATTTATCTTCATCATGATCTTAATTCAGATTAATGGAAAGGATTATGTCAATTTTTCCTCGATTCTCGGTGCAACTGTTGCTTGTATTTTATTTGGCAAAGACTTTCCACTCTGTCCTTTTGCACAGATAGTTGTATTCATTGTTTTTAATAAGGTTATCACATCACATGACGACAATGGATATTTATTTCATGAGTTGGTTAAAACTAATCGATGATAAATAGTTGTATTTGTTTCTTTTAATAAGGTTATCACAACACATGATGACAATGAATATTTATTTCATGAGTTGGTTATAACTAAACAACGATTGTCCAATCATCTCTTTATGATTTCTGGCTATGATTAAATCTACCCATCTCCATGAGGATCTTTCTTACAATTTTTCTTGGATATACAATGCATAGAGAGATTATGCGCAGCCTAGTTGAAAATACTATGTGCTTGAGGAGTTACCTAGTAGTTCATAGAATGCATGCATTTCTCACAATGTGTTGTAAACAATTAATGACATAGTTTCTTCTTTCTATGCTACTCCTTAACACAATAAAATCACAAACACAATAGAAGCTCAAAATTACACATAAAATGTCAACACACAAAATACTTGATATTAAAATAAAGATTGGCTTTGCGCGCTAATACAAAATACAATAATGAATCGAGCTTCTTTTACAACTTAAAACCACACATAGAGCTTGTTCTCTTAGATTTCTTGACTACCTTCAGTTTCTTCTATTGATGTTCTATGTCTATCACTCTCTGGATATGACTACTTATAGAGTCAGGCAATAAATACTAGGACAAAAACATCTTACAGAAACTAACCGACCTAACATTTAAGACACAAATAAATTTTATTTACTCCTACCTACTTAAATGGACTCGAGAAATATTAAGATCGGCTCCATTTAATAACTCCCCTACTTGCTGACTTGCTAAGACTAAGATTTTGAAGACTCACTCACTGATAAGTCGGTAGAGACATAAATCTACTTGTAATTATGATTTCCAACACTCCAACTTAATCAGAAGTAGGTGGGACCACAACAATTTACATCAAAAAATTGAATTGACATTTAACTGTCATTGTTATGTTACAATGGAGACTCCTAAACTACTACATATGCTGAAATGTATCTCTTGCTAAATATTTTGTGAAAATATCTGCGACTTATTTTTTTGACTTGCAAAACTATAAACAAATCTCTTTGTTATTCACTAATTCTCTGATAAAATGATACCTTGTATCAATGTGCTTAGTTTTCTAGTGAAATACATGATCCTTGGATAACATAATGGTTGAATTATTGTCACAAAATATTGTTGTTGGTTCATGTTGTTCATGCAACAAATATTTTAATATTCTTCTCTTCCAAACTCCTTGACAAGTTGCGATGTATTATGCTTCTACTGAAGAAAGAGTCACTATGGTTTGTTTCCTTGATTCCCATGATACCATACCTGTTCCAAAATGAAATGCATACCAAGAGTTACTTTTCATATCATCTACCTCCACAATCATTGTCAGTGTATAAAATAAGTCTAAATTTCTTTTAAGTAGACTACATAATTCCAACATATTTTGTTCCATTCATATATCTCAAAATTCTCTTTCCTCCTTTCCAATGTGATTCTTTTGGAGTTTCCATGAACCTTTAAATCAGACTTTCTTCATTCATAATATCAAGCCTTGTTGTTTTTAAATACATAATACTTCCTACCATTATTTTAAACAGTGTTGGATCCACCTTGGACCCTTCATCTTCCTTGCTTAACTTCATTCCTGTTATGACATGTGTTGGGGCTGATTTGGAATTTAAAATGTTGAATATTTTCAAGATTTCATGTGCATAGTTAGATTGTGAAATAAATATACCATCTTTGGAATAGTGAACCTAAATACCGAAAAAATATCTCATAATCCCTAAATCAATCATTTCAAATTCATTCTTCACGACTCACTTAAATTATTTTATGCCAAAATCACCTGTAAATATAAAATCATATACATATAAGAAAACAATTAACATATTATCTTGCTGATTTTCTTTGATGTACATTGTTCACTCACATTCACTTCTCTAAAATCCATTATGAGAGAGATAGGAAACTATGTGATTGTAACAACCTCTAGGTGCTTTCTTTAACCCATACAATGCTTTCTTCAATATGTACACTTTGTTTTATTGTCCTCGAACCTCGTAGTCTTGTGGCTATTCCACATAAAATTCTTCTTCTAAATGTCCATTTAAAAATGTTGACTTTAAATCCATATGAAAAATTGGCCATTTGTTATGCACAATAATGGCTAACACAGTTCTAAGTGTGTCCATGTGTGTAACGGGTCCAAATGTTTCATTGAAATCAATTCCAAGTTGTTGTGTAAAGCCTCTTGCATCTAACCTTGCATTATGCTTCTACACATTTCCATCTTCATATTTCTTGGTTTTATAAATCTGATTGACACTTATAACATCATTTTCTTGAGGTACATCTACCAACTTCCATGTTTGATTCTTCTCTATGCATATGATTTCTTCATCCATGGCTTGTTCCCATACATCATATTTGACAACTTCCTCAAAAGTTAATGGATCGTCTATTTGTGAAAACAAAGAAAAACATAAAATAAATTAGTTGTGTCCTCATTATAGATGTCACGCAAACTTATTTTTTTTCTTGGTAATAGACTTGCTAATGTTATATCTGGAGATGTAGAACTACTTGGACTACTTGCTAGAGTTTTTTTCACTCTAGGTGTAGACTGCGTACCCATAGATGTCACTTGAGTATTATGTGTTATGATTTGCATCGCTTTTGTAGAAGGAATCGTGCACTATCCTTTGGTTGGTTCTTGAATCACTTCATCTTCTCTATCATCATGCAAAATAACATTAATGATCTTAATTGTCTTCTCCACACTCCTATCCCATTCCTCATTTTCCAAGAAGTGAATATCGCGATTAATTATGAATTTCCTTGCAATAGGTTCATACAACTTGTATGTTTTTGTATCTTCAGAGTATCCAACAAATATACATTTATGTCCTTTGTTTTCCAACTTCTTTCTCAATTCATTTGGAATGTGTGCATATGCGACACAAAAAAAAAAATTAAGTCCACCACATTATGCTTCATACTTGTCCAGGCTTCTTGAGGAACTTTGTTCTTCACAGTCTTTGTCGTACATATGCTCATGATGTATACTTTAGCTGCTACTTCCTCATCCCAATAATCATTTGAAAAATGGTTGGATGGGAACATATTGCGCCCCATTTCCATGATGATTATGTTCTTTCTTTATGTGAAACCACTCTGTTGTGGTGTATACTATGTGTTAAATTGCTTGTAGATTCCATGAACTTTACAAAAGTTCCAAAATTCTCTTGAGATATATTATCCTCCTCTATTAGTTCTTAGACACTTGATGTAATAACCACTCTTCTTATCTACAAGTGATTTAAACTACTGAAAACAACCCAATGTGTCATATTTGTGTCTTAGGAAATAAATCTATGCCTTTCTTGAGAAATCACCAATATATTTCAGAGGATAAGTACTCCCTCCTATAGATGGAGTTTGCATTGGTCCAAAAATGTATGAATGTATAATTTCCAATGGAGTTTTTTCTCTATAAGACTTGCCAACTTGAAATGACTATCTGTGTTGCTTTCCAAAAATACAACCTTCACATATCCTTTGTGGTTTTTCAATTAATGGTAAACCTTTCACCATATCCCTTGTTTGTAGTAACTTTAGACCTCCAAAATTCAAATGTCCAAAACTGAAATGCCATAACCAATAATCATCCTGTACTTTGGATTGGAAAGCTTCCTGCATATCTGCGTCACTTTCTCCTTTTTTGATACTGCGCACACTACTTTATTCATTGGACCTGCACACACTTTTTTTGGTAAATGCAGTGTCTAACTGGAGATCTTTTGTTTTACCAATAACTTGTGTTGTTTTTCTCTTCATGGTTGTCTTCAAAATCCATCGGAACATTATGTTGCTTATCATTTGAATTATTGCAATAAGTTAATTTCTTGGATATATGTCCATAATCACACAATGATTATCTTCCATGTAGATTATTTATCATTTCTGAAACAATTGTCATGTGCTCATCAAATTGTTCTTCAAACTAGAAACATAATATACATTAGGAATAAATTTGTATTCTCCTTGCTTAGTTAAAATGTTTATATTTCCTTTTTCTAAGACATTGACTTGGATGTTTGTTCCAAGTGTAACCTTGGTTTGGACTGATTCATCCAAACTAGAAAACAATTCAATGTTTCATGTGATGTGGTTACTACATCCTGAATATAAATACCATATGTAACAAGGACTTGCTTGAGAAAAATTCCATTCAACTGGTGATACCATAGGCATTTCCTGACCACGTTCCATAAACATAGGACTCGAGGGACTATTTTCATTGTTTGACTAATATTAACCTTGCTTGTTCTAATTGTATTGTGTCTTTTTGCATTCATATGCATAATGTCCATACTTTTTATAGTAATGGTACTGAATCTTTAATTTTTCAGTTCTATGACTACTTGGTTGACTGGTATTTGGGTTTCACCTCTTCCACGAGTGTTTTCAGACTATTGTTGCATCCACCTCTAACAAAAATTCTTCCTCTTCCTCTAGAGATATCTCTCCCCCTTCCTCTTCCATGACTTATAGATGACTGCGTGGAAAATGCAATTTCTAATGACATATTTGACCTATTCAATATGTTTTCATGTTTAATGAGGGAATCTTGCATTTCATCTAGACCAAACTGACTCATGTCTTTGTTGTCTTCCATAGTAACAACAAGGGTATCAAAATTTAGGAGGAAGACTCCTAAGTACCTTCTCTAAAACTTTTATGTATTCTATGGTTTCACCATGAGACTTAATTTGATTTTTGAGGCCAATTACATGGGTATAAAATGAATCTATTGAATCTAAGTATTTCATTGACAGAGTTTCAAAATATCTTCTAAGAATTTGTAGTTTTGAAGTCTTGAATTTGTCCATACCTTGATACTAGGTTTGTAATTTGTCCCATGCCTCCTTGTCTTTATTTGTTGATGCAACTCTTGGTAGTATGCTCTCATGTATGGATTGATTTATGAAAAGCATCGTCTTCCCATATTTGTTTCTTTGATATTTCAAAACATCCTTCTCAACTTGTGTGAGTGCATTATATGTTTCCTGATTTGTTGGTCCCACATAACCAATCATGGCTATCTCCCATACATATTGACCTCATGACACAGATCCCACCTCTACCTTGACAGAGTCTCTCCGTGACCTCTCGGTCTTATGGATCATTCAATTGCTTTCCTGAGCTGAAGTGGCTCTTTCGATTCCCTACTGGAATCTCAATTTCAATCAATCCATAGGTCCTTTCGGAAGCTCCCCTACAACTACAACACTAGGTGCGATCTCCACTTCTCCGTGTGACCACAACACTATGACCAAGGCCCAATTCCAAAGGATCTTGTCGCAACTCGTAACTCGCGAGTTCATGAGTCGAGGCTCCCTACTCTTCTTCTCCAATCTCGCGATATCCGAGTGTTACACGTCAAAATTGCTCAGCTGGATAAGTGTCGCATTGTCCCTATCAATCGTCGTAAGTGTCACATCTTCCCTACAACTTTCGCAAGTGTCGCAAGTTG
>SNQJ01S0284076.1:0-11060 GCA_010110895.2 Picea sitchensis | reverse complement strand
GCTTTCACTTTCAGGAAAACATGCTCTCCCACTTTAAACTCTCTGTGGGTTATGTTTTTATCATCATAACTTTTCTTCCTATCTTGGGAAACCTTTAAATTCTGCTTAATTTTTAGCATTTGTTCTTCCATTTCCTTGAGCAACTCTAGCCCAACCACTACTCTATCAGCTGGATTATCCCATCTTTCTAGAGTATTTCACTTTCTTCCATAAAGTGCTTCAAATGGGATCATCTTCAACGATGCTTGATACCCATTGTTGTAGGCGAATTATACCAAGTGTATATATCTTCCCATTTAGATGGTTTATCCATCACATACATCCTCAACATATCTTCTATAACTTGGTTCACCCTCTCTGTATGCCCATCAGAATCAGGGTGATAGGCTGTGATGAAGTTCAGATTCATTCTCAATCCTTTGAACAACGATTTCCATAATTTTGAGGTAAATTTTGGGTCCCTGTCAGACACAATTGTCCTGGGAATACCGTGCAATCATGTTATTTCCCTTATAAAAATATCAGCAATGTTAGCTGCCTTGTGAGTAGTCTTTAGTGGAATAAAATGGGCAGCTTTCATAAGCCTGTCCACCACCACCATGATTGAATCATGATACTTGTCGGTTCTGGGCAATCCTATGATGGAATTCATTGTCAACACTTCCTGTTTCCACTCAGGAATGGGTAAAGGTCATAGAAACCCTATTGGGTGTCTGTTTGTAGCTTTAATATTCTGACACTCCATACATATGGCGATGTATTCAGAAATATCTCTCTTCATAGTTGGACAAAAGTAATGGCTCTTGACTGCTGCCATAGTTTTATGATATCCAGGGTGCCCAGTATAAGGCACAATGTGCATTTCTTTCAAAATCATAAGTTTCAATTTCTCGACGTTAGGTACATAAATTATGTTCTTGTACATAAGTGTTACGTCAATTTCCAATTTATAATTCTCCACTTTCTGTGGCATCTTACCTTGTTGTAGCTTTGCTACAAAATCCCTGTACTGCAAATCTGTATTTGCAACCTCTGAAATTCTTCCTTTAAAATTAGTTGGGTACATGCCAATGGTTGTAGCATGCACTTCATGCACTCTCCTGCTGAGTGCATCAACCACTTTGTTCTCTTTTCCTTTGATATGCTTGATATCAAAGTCATACTCACAAAAGAATTCCAAGCATCTACTCTCCCTAACATTTAAGGTTGGTTGATCAAACAAATACTTCAGACTATTATGGTCTATCCTCAATTCAAACTTCCTTCCCATGAGGTAATGTCTCCACTTCTTCAGAGCATGAACGATGGACACCAACTCCAAATCATGAGTTGCATAGTTCCTTTCGTGCTCTTTCAACTTTATGGATTCATAACAAATTACGAACCCATTATGATTGAGGACTCCTCCCATTCCTTCTTTGCATGCATCCGTACACACTACAAAGTATTCATTTGGATCTGCAATCCCCAGGATTGGAGCACTGGTTAATAGTTGCTTTAATCGCTGAAACTTTTTCTCACATTCTTCTATCCACTGAAATTTATTCTCCTTCCTTTGCAAGGAAGTGATAGGGTGAGCTATCCTTGAGAACCTTGCAATGAACTTTCTGTAATAGCTAGCTAGACCCATAAAGGATCTGACTTTTGTCACATTCTTTGGTGATGACCCTTCTCTGATGGATTCAATCTTCTCAGGATCTACGACTATCCCATCCTTTGAGATGATATGCCCCAAGTAATGGATCCGCTTTTGATAAAACGAGAATTTTCTCAACTTGGCATACAGTTGGTGCTCTCTTAGAACTTGCAGCACTATCCTCATATGATGTTCATTCTCTTCCTCTGACTTGAAATACACTAGGATGTCATCCAAAAATACTATGACAAACTTGTCTAGATAGACACTGAATACCCCATTCATTAGGCACATAAAAACAACAGGTGCATTCGACAACCCAAATGGCACCACTGTGAATTCATAATGACCATACCTTGTTCTGAAGGTGGTCTTGCTAATGTATTCATCCTTAATTCTTACCTGGTGTATCCTGATCTAAGATCTATTTTCGAAAATATCTTAGCATCCTTCAACTGGTTAAAGAGATCATCGATCCTTGGAAAATGATATTTGTCCTTTACAGTCACCTTGTTCAACTGTTTGAAATCGATACCTAATCTCAACGTCCCTTCCTTCTTCTTCACGAATAGGACCGGGGCTCCCCAAGGTGACACACTTGGGCATATATACCCCTTATTCAAAATCTCTTCAAGCTGCAATTGCAGTTCTTTCAGCTCTGGTGTACTCATTATGTAAGGAGCTTTTGATACTGGAGCTGCTCCAGGCATCAAGTTTACAGAAAATTCAATATCTCTCTTCGGGGGTAATCTTGGTACCTCTTGGAACACATATTCAAACTCTTTTAGTACCGCATGGTCTTCAATCTTTGAGACCTCATCCTTATATGCTTCCTCCACATGGGCTGCAAATAATTGATAGCCTTTCCTATAACACTTCTTCAGTTGCATTGCGGAGATTTCTCTGACAACAACAGCTCTGGGAATTCCTTTGACTGTCTTCCGATTTATTTCCTCATCCAGGAAAGCGAAAGACTTTCTACAATAGTCCAATATGGCATGGTTTTAGTCCAACTAGTCAATCCCAATTAGACAGTCACAAGAACCTAAAGGCAAAATTTTCAATTCATCCTTTATGCTCAGTCCATTCATGTCCACAGGACAAGACTTAACCAATTTCGTAACCTTTCTCTTGGTTCCTATAGCCAGTTGCACTAACCAAGATTTTCCATGTTTGCTTCTCAAAAATTGCAAACTTTCCACCACTTTAGGATCTATATAACTATGTCTAGCCCCTGAATCAATTAAAATAGTAAATGGTTGGTTGCTAATCATGTGCGATTGATATTCTGCTTGCTTGTTGTCCAGGGCTGCGTAGATCTTGGATATTCTACTGCCCATGTCCTCCACTATTTCAGGCTGCTGAACATTGTGGACAAATCTCACTTTATCATTTTTGCGGGGGAAATCTTTGTACCTATGGTTTCCTTCACAACCCCAGCATTCCATAGGTGGTTGTTTTGGCATTTGCCCACCCACTTCAGCCTTCTTGGGCTCTCTAAAATATGACTATCCTTGAGGACTGTTTCTGAAAAAGGGTGGCTTAGATCCCTTCTTCCTATGATCCATCTTGAAATTCTTCTTGTCTTCCCAAGCCTTCCAGAAAGTAGGCTTCTCTCTTTGCTTCTCATATACGAATTTTTCTCTTCTTATAGTTTCTTCCATAGTCTTAGGGTCATCATACTGGATCTTGTCACCGATGGAAGGTGGCATTCCACTCGGATACCTTTGAATATTGACAGTCTCATCCTTGATGAACGGAACATACTTCAGTAATTCCAAAAACCTTCATTCATACTCATCAATGGTCATGCTACCGAGCTTGATTTCAGATCACTCCTTCATCTTTCTGTCATAATATCTCTTAGTCAAGTATTTCTTCTCAAAATACTTCTTGAATTCTTTCCAAGTGATATCTTTCTCTCTAATGTGTTGCACCTACACAAGTTGATCCCACCACATGGATGTCTTTCCTTTCAGTTGATACATTGCAATTCTTCCTTCTGCATGAGAGGAATAATTCTGAAGTTGGAAATATTTTCTCATGCCAAGAAACCATGTTTCGACATCTTCCTCCTTCTTGTGTCCTCCATCAAACGTAGGAGGATTAATTTTGTTCATTTCACCCTTTACTTTATCCACTCCAGATCTCCTGTGTTTTCTGGTAGGAGATGGGATTGAAATATTGTGCACCCTCCTCTTGGAGCGACCTTGGGAGTGATGATGGTGTCTACCAACACTCCTTGATATTCTTCCCTCAGAAGTCTAGTGACTCCCTGTTTTGCTTGAGTCTCTCTCCTTGTCCAAATTATTTTCTATTCTCTCCAGACTCTTCATCAATTTTAAGTTGAATTCCCCCTGTTGTTTCTTAGCTTTGATGAGCTTTCTTCTATCTCCTCAGTAAGTTTGGGTATCTTTCTGCAATCTTTCAATGATTTTCATCATATGCCCTTCCCTATTTATCTCTTCTCCATGCCCATTGGAGTTCGACCTTTCAAATCCCAAATGAACATCCATCCCTTTAGCTCATTCTCTGAACTGGAAGAATTATGTGCCTCCTCCATCTCTTTGCACTCAGTGGCAACTCTATTTAGTTCTGACACTCATTAAACTTATACAAACACAATCTGTAGACAACCGGAATTTGTCAGGTGATCATTCCTTAACAAATCCCACAACATTCATAAACAAACTTGATTGAAAAAAACTTTCAGACTCCATTTTCTTTTGGGGCTCTGCTCTGTGAAGTTTTTGGGCACTATCCCCTTTCTCTCAGTCCCCAACCCACGCTACCATGGGTCATGACCAAGCGCTATATCAATAAATGCTTACTCTGGCCTTCAACCTTCAACTTCGAAAGATTTTCAAAGCACAAAACAACAATCTCTCGGAGTTCCGAGTTACCAAAATCGTAAAGTAGAGTGGATCAACAGTCCATATCTACCCAACATCCAATGACTGACACTTAGTATGGAACCTCAAGTGTCTGAGTTCCGGGTCTTCGGGACTTTGGAGCTTCGAAGGATCTCGCAGCCGCACATCTGAATTGTTAATCTCCGAACATTCCCAATCACCTTTGGTGACGTAATTATGCCACATCACTTAATGTTTTCCAATTGCGAGGGCATGCAATGGTGGTTTGGAGAAACCCTCCTTTCATCCCGCAATTCTTCTAACGTCGACACGTAACCCCTTAGTGAAACCGTAGTTTTGATTGCGGGACCGCCTTGGAAAATTAGCTTTCGTGCAACTTGGGTCCCCGCAATGTCTCCTGGTCATTGATCTTGATGTATCGTGATCAATGCCACTATGGGTCCTCTGACCATTAACTACGTTATTGATGCAGGAGCATCGCAAGCAAGCAAAGCGGAGGACAGTTGGATACGCACCAACGCACATTTTGAAGATATTTTGAATTTTGAAAGGATGACACATTAATGTAATTTTTGGAGAGACATAAGTTCTCTTAAATGTTTTGGGGATTGTAAAGCGGATCTTGAGCATTGATCTCATCTGTCAGTTGTAGACAATTAATGTCATGAAAGTAAAGTAGATGTAGGCTTTAATTTGATTAGATAGCTTGAGGTTGTAAGAGGGAAAACTCGAGAAATCTCCCCTGTGTGTATTGTATTGTAATGTATCATTATTCTCATTTAGTAAGAGATGAAGATAAGTAAAGCAAGAGAATAGGAGAGTAGAGAAGAACAAATACTGTAGAAGTTGTATAAGCAGATAGTTGTTGCTATAGAACCATGTACAAAAGAACTTGAGTTAATATAAGAATTCTTTGACTCAATTTCATGGTGTTTTTATGAATATTGTTTGCATATATTGAATGGTATGTTTACAGTTTTCTTATATGCTTTGTTATGCATTTGTTTCAATGCTTTGTATGTATGATTTCATGTCGAATGTATGAAGTCTGTGAGAGGGAGAGTATGAGTTTCAATTATTTCTCTCCTGAGAATTCCTATAAGGAGTGTAGTGAAGGTACACAAGGAGTGCGTTAACAAGATTTTTGAGGTTTATCTCAGAAAAGATCAAGAGAGATAGTGTTTTTCTCATACTAGCAAAAGTGAAAGTATAGCATAGAGCCATGCAAGATGTGTGCAGGACAGGGTTTGAAGTCTTAAACTTTTCCAACCCAGTGAGTAGTTGAAGGATTTATGTCGCAAGGAGTGCACAGAACGGGAGAGTCAGATAATCAAAGATTATCGTGAAGGCCGCAAGGAGTGCATACAAGAATCCCTTGGATTCCTTGAGTTTGCAACCAACATCAAGCTTAGGAGGGATATATTCTTGGAATGTTCAAAGGAAGGATGAGGGATGAAGTTACCTCACAGAATCCAAGCTCAGGAGGAAGGACGCCAAGTGATTTGTCCAGGATTCTTTGAGAACTTGAACAGACGGTTGAGTTTCTCGGAGGGAGAAACACCAATTTTCCGTGGACCGTTGGATCTAGTGGATCAACGGGGAAGTTAAGGCTGAGAATATTTCAAAACTCACAAGATCGAGAGGATTAGAAACCGTCAGATATGAATCAACGAGAGCTGTTGATTTGGTGCTTGAATTTTGGCATTTCAGAAGCGAAAGTGTGGAGGAAGCTATTTTTGGGAATCCCTAATACGCGAAATCCCGACGTGATCTGAACCATTGAGGCATAAGGGAGGATCTAGTGGATAGATATCCCATTTCAGGGTTTTAGGAATCGAAGGAGCTGGTGGGGACTCAAAATAGAAATCACAAAGTCACGAAACCTGAAACACCTTTTCGGGTTAAGTCAGTGGTCACGCCGGGTGGTCACGTGGATTGGAGGTTCGCGCCTAGTGCTTGTTCATGTGGGCGTAACTTTTAAGAAGGACCTATGGTATTGTATGCATTGAAGTTTCTAGTGGGAACTAAAGAGCCACTTTGACTCAGTGAAATAAAAAGATCCAAAGACTGGGAGGTCACACAGACTCTGCTGAGGTAGGGGTGTTGCGTCAGATGGTATCAGAGCTTACAATCATTGTTTTCTGTAGGCGAGAGAGGACATAAGGCAAGTTGTGATTTAAATTATGTGTGGAACAGATTGAAGCGATGCCATCGAGAAGACGTCAAGATATACCCATGCCCGATCCAGTTGTGGAAAGGGAAATGAGAGAACTTCGTGCTCGATCGGATGCTATGGAGACAACACATAGGCAAACACCTGATACTAGAGATATCTGTGAGGCTGAAAGCGAAAACGAAGTTGGAGCCGAAGAAGAAGTTGTAGATGAATATGCTGCAAAAGAATGTATATTCAAAGTTATTGCAAGGATAGGGGCCAGATAAAAAATGGACATCTCGATGTATGAAGGCAACTTAGACGTTGAGGAGCTACTAGATTGCTTTAGAGCTTTGGAAAAATACTTCGACTATGAGGATATCGAAGAAGATAAGAAAGTAAAGCATGTTGTTACTATACTGAAAGGGCATGCAACACTGTGGTGGGATGAATTGCAGGCTGATAGGCGTTGTAAAGGAAAAAAAATAATCAAAAGCTGGGATAGGATGGTAGAAAATATGAAAGCCAAATTTATACCCAGAGATTACCAAATTAATATGTTTCGAAGAATGCGGAATTTGAGATAGAAATGAATGACAATGAAGGAATATAGTGAAGGAATACACTGAAGAATTTTACAGAATCAACATTAGAGAAGGTCATCTCGAGAGTGATGATGAAAAGGTCGCTAGATACATGAATGGCTTGAGATATGAAATTCAATATGAGATGAGCATGGTGACAATCAGGAATGTGGAAGATGCTTATCAAATTGCTTCAAAGGCAGAAGTAAAATTGGCCTGAAAGCAAGGTCAAAGGAGCAGAGGTAGAAGTCAGACCAGAGGTAAAGAAATTGCCCATGATAGAGTACAGAAGCCCAAGGATGAAGAAAATAAACCTCATACTCACCCATAAAGTGGAGGAAGCTCACAAGGAGGACAATATGACGATAGGAACACTTTTCCTCGAGCCAGAGGAAGAGGAAGATGTAGAGGAGGTGAAAAAAAGTGTTTTGTATGTGGAAAGATAGGACACAAATCTTTTGAATGTCCTGATAAAAAGAGATATGGAGGAGGCGAAGCTCACATTTCATAAGCGTAAAGGTGAAATGTTGAGGCAGAAGATGCAAAAGGAGGAAGATCCTTAATGATGAGGAAAATTCTTTTGAAGCCAGAGAAAGAGATGGAGAATCCAGTCCAAAGGAATAGTTTGTTTAGAAATGCTTGTAAGACCAAGGATAGGGTATGCAAGGTATTTGTTGACAGTGGAAGCACAAATAACCTAGTATCCACAGAGATGGTGGAGAAGTTGGAATTGGAAACAATTGCACATCTGATCCAAACAAAGTTTCGTGGTTGCAAAAAGGACATCAAGTAACAGTCACTAAACAATGTTTAGTTGAATTTAAGATAGGGGGATATAGAGATGAGATCTTATGTGATGTTATTCCCATGGATATCTGTCATATTTTGTTTGGGAGGCCTTGGAAATATGACATGAATGTTATTCATGATGGAAGAAATAACACATACACCTTGGATAAGAATGGTAGGATGCATATGTTGCTGTCAATTGAAGATAAAAAGGTGAAAGAAGAAACATGCAATACTATACTTCTCATGAGTGGGAAGGAGCTTCTTGACGAAGTCATGAAAGACAAAGAAATGCAGTTTGATGTGGTGAGAAAACCTAGAGTCATCTTGACCAGTACCTCAATAGATGACCTACCTGAGAAGATTCAGGAAATGCTTGAGAGTTTTGTTGATATAGTGGTGGATGATTTACCTTGTTTGTTGCCGCCCATCAGAAGTATAAGCCATCACATTGACCTTATATCAGGAGTGATTTTACCAAACAAGGCAACGTCCATATTGACGCTGCAGGAGAATGAAGAAGTTAAGAAGCAAGTCCATGATTTGATGGACAAAGGGTTGATTAGAGAAATCTTGAGTCCATGCGATGTACCAACAATGTTAAGTCCAAAGAAGGATGGTGGATGGAGAATGTGTATAGACTCGAGGGCTATAAAATAAATCACCATCAGGTATAGATTTCCTTTACCCAGGATGGTTGACTTGATGGATTACTTGAGCGGAGCAGATTTTTTTTCAAAAATCGATTTGAAAAGCGGATATCATCAGATTAGAATGAGGGAAGGTGATGAATGGAAGACAACATTCAAGACAAATGAAAGATTGTATGAATGGCTTGTCATGCCATTTGGTTTGACGAATGCACCAAGCACTTTCATGAGATTGATGAATGAAGTCTTGAAAGATTTCATTGGAAAGTTTGTAATTGTGTATCTTGATGATATACTGATCTTCAGTAAGACTAAGGAAGAACGCTTGAGACATTTAACTCTAGTGATGAGGAGGTTACAACAAGAGAAGTTGTTGATAAATCTGAAGAAGTCATCTTTCATGAAGACATAACTCATTTATTTTGGGTTCGTGATCTCTTCGAATGAGTTGAATATGGATACTGAGAAGTTAAAAGCAATCAAAGAATGGTCGTTTCCAAGGAATATCTTTGAAGTCAGAAGCTTCCATGGATTAACCAGTTTTTACAGGAAGTTCATCCGAAATTTTAGTGGAATTTCTGCACCAATGATGGACAAAGTCAAGAAAAGACATAAATATTTTCATTGGATAGAGGAAGCACAAAAAAGTTTCAAGTTGTTAAAGGAGAAGATAACGGACAACCAGTTCTTGTTCTTCAAGATTTTAGTAAGACATTTCAAGTGAGATGTGACGCAAGTGGATTTGTGATTGGAGAAGTCTTAAGTCAAGACAATAGACCACTTGCATACTTCAGTGAGAAGCTGAATGATGCCAAGAGGAATTATTCCATGTATGATAAAGAGTTTTATGCAGTCTTACAAGCATTGAAGAAATGGAGGCACTACCTGGTTTCGAAAGAGTTTGTTTTGTATAGCAACAACCAAGCCTTACAATTTATAACCAGATAGGAAAAAATGAACCAAAAACATGAAAAATGGGTTGAATTTATGCAGAACTTTACTTTTGTTATAAAGAACATTTCTGGAAATGCTAACAAGGTTGTTGATGCATTGAGCAGGAAATGTTTGTTTTTGTAGGAGTTTCGTGTGAAAAACTTAGGTTTTGATAGCCTTAAGGACATGTACAGAGATGATTCATATTTCAAGGATGCTTATGAAGCATGTGATAATCCTTTTCTAAGAGACAGAAGCCAATGGATTGAATACTTGATCTAGGATGGATTTCTATTCAAAGGAATCAATTGTTTATGACGAAGAGTTCTACGAGAGAAAAACTTTTGAAGGAAAAACATAGTGGAGGATTGGCTGGACATTTCGACCATGAAAAAACATTTGTGCAACTAAACAATTTGTACTATTGGCCGAGAATGAGGACAGATGCCAAGAAATTTATGAACAGATGTAGAATTTTCCATCACGCAAAGGGGAAAAGATAGAATACATGATTGTATCAACCATTTCCAGTACCATAGAGGCCCTGGGATGCAATAAGCATGGATTTTGTGTTAGGACTGCCGAGGACACAAAGAGGTTGTGATTCCATATTCGTAGTAGTCAATAGATTTAAAAAAATGGAACATTTTATTCCATTTCAGAAAACCAGTGATGCAACACACATTGCAAACCTGTTTTTCAAAGAAGTTGTTCGACTTCATGGTTTACCCAAGAGTATTGTTTCAGATCGAGATACCAAATTTGTTGGTCATTTCTGGAGGACACTATGGAAAAATTTGGGGACGGGTTTATCTTTTAGCTCATCATTTCACCCTTAGACGGATGGCCATACCGAGGTAGTAAATCGAAGCTTGCGAGACTTGTTGAGGAGTTTAGTAGCTGAACATCATAGTTAGTGGGATCAGATTCTGCCGCAAGAGGAATTTGCATATAATGACTCACCTAATAGGATCACATGACAGAGCCCATTTTAGATAATGTATGGAATGCAACCAAGAGGAGTATCTGAGTTGAGATACTTAGAGCAGAATGAGTTCAAGAGTGTTGGAGCGGAAGATTTTGCAGCAGAGATGCAGGAGCTCAACAGTAAGATTAAAGAGAGGTTGTAGAGTTCCAACCTAGAATACAAGCATAGGGTATATCAGCACAGAAGAGAACTTCAGTTTGAAGTGGGAGATATGGTCTTAGCACATCTGATAAAAGAAAGGCTCCCAAGGGGAACGCATAATAAGATGAAAATGAAAAAGATAGGATCGTGTAAGATTTTGAGAAAGTTTGAGGAAAATTCTTATGAGATAGAATTCCCAGATGATGTGGGAATATCACCCATATTCAACATTGCAGATCTGTATCCTTACAGAGCAAGTGAAGCAAATGGGGAAGAGAATCAACAGGAATTTATGTGGGTCAAACATATGC
>SNQJ01S0284075.1:0-11060 GCA_010110895.2 Picea sitchensis | reverse complement strand
ACTTTTATTTTTCCATTTTATACTACTTTTTCCCATCCTTCCAACCTAAAGGCTAATTTTGAGTATAACCATGTATTTTTCCTCGGGTACGTTTCCCGAGAACTTATGTCATTTCAAGTGGTTTTGCTAGTGTAATTAAGGGAAAGCTGGCCTTTTATGCTCACTAATGAAAGCGTGCTAAGATATTGTTCTAGGAATAATGTCATGGGTATTGCAAGTGGGTTGTTGCAACACAAGGACATTGTTGCAACACCCCTTGGGTTGTTGTTGCGAGACCATCAACTTTATCGGGTTGTTGTTGCAAAACATTTTCTAGTTGCTACAACACATTTCCAATTGTTGCAACACATTTCCAGTTGCTGCAACACATGCCATACCATTTCTGCAACACTGGTTAGTGTCGTTGTTGCAACACCCACCGTCACCACTGCTAGAACACCACCACCATGAGAAGTTACACCATTGACCCCCATCTTGGTCTCACTAGTTGTGATGTATCTGATGAGGGGCCTACCACACCTAGTTATAGATGCATCATCCTGGAAATTACAAGACAATTAGACTGTGATTTTGAGATAGTTGGGGGCATATGAGTTAGGGAAAGAGTATAAACATATAGATGGATTCCTTTGATCCAAGACAAATGAGGTGATAGCTTCAATACATTCCTGCCAGCTGATGAGGACATTGATTCACAAGCATAACCACCTCACCTATCCTACTCAGACTATTGAAATGAATTAGAGAACAACTTGAGGATATTATATCCTCATGGTTGTCCTCATATCTTTCTTGCTAAGAAAATAAATAATGTGAATTGTATAAGAACCCTTCTCAATTCAAGCAAGGGGGGTAGAAAATTATCATTGTAATCTAAACTTTGTTTTCTAGTAGTAATGTTGTAGTTCTAGTTATTGTGCATTTCTTCTGTGTTAATGAATATTTGAAGTTCAATGTGTGATTGAAGGATTCCACTAGTGCCTTGTCTAGGGAGGTAGGACCCCCTCCTTAGTAGGTACTTGTTAATATAAAAGATTGTCTTATGGTATTGAAGATAACATCACGAGGATAAATCCACCTTTGTTTTTAAAGAGGTGGTACTCCCCTATTTTTTAACAACATGCAAGAGCATAAACAATGCCTGAGAGAGGGCTAAGCCTAATATTGAAATGAATATTCACATGAAAAGAGTACCTGAGAAAGGACTAGGTATTTGATAGAAAGTAAATATCCACAGTATAATACAAGATTATATACAAAAATAATATATAGTATCATAGGACGACATTTCCATCATAGCATGCATCAAAGTGAGACAATATTCAACAAAGGGACATAAAATAAGCACTGCATATGGAAGATAACTTTAAATGATCATTCCATTTAAATGCAAAAAAGATTTGTATAGACACACATTTGAAATATCATGTTTAGAACTTAAATTCTAAGAAATCATTAATGTTATGACCCGTATAGTTCTCTAGGAAACTCAAAAAATAATAGATGTCTTTGTAAAAATAAACAATAATGTCCAAGAGTTCAAATAAAAGTAAATTGTGTTTGTTGTTCAAAGAGGATCGGGGTGGGGATCTCATGGACCATGAAATAAAAGAGAGACTTGGAAGGAAAAATCAAACAGTCAGGGGCTAGCCTTTGGTTTTCACAGATTTTGGAAACAGAAAAAGAAAAATAACTATCGACTGAGGAAGAAAAAAAAGTAGTGATATCAAGAACAAGGTGACTACTAGATTTACTATGATGGAAACTTTGAACCCTTATTTGCTTTTTGTGGCATCTTTTGTAGGTTGTTTCTATGTTGGAGGTGGATTAACTAAATTAACAACTTCTTGTTGATATTTTTAAGTTATTTTAACTAAGGCATTCATTAATCATTGTTTAATGTACTCAATCATTAGATAAATTGTTATCTCATGTTTGGTATTAGTTTCAAATAATTCATTTTCTAGTTCTCTTAAATCAAGGCTTAACTGATGGAGTGTCTCCTCAATGTCTTTATTCTCATTCACATATTGGACTAGCCATATTTCTACTTCTTCTTCAGAGAAATCAATTGAATCACTAAATTCGTTGGCCTAGGCAACTTTTAAGGCTTCCAATTGTTCTTGTATTTGCTCCCTTGATAAAAATATTTTATCCATTATGAAATGTGGGCCATCTAGCTCAGTCAAATAAAAAACTTTTAAGAATATATCACCTCTTTTAATGTTAATGACATCACACTCAGACAACAATTCCCTCAAGAATTTAATTCTTTCTAGCCAACATGCATTGATTTTTTTCATGTGAACATTAGAGGGAAGGTTTTGAACTCTTTTGTGTAACTCGCTTAAAATTGAAACCTTTTCCCCAAATGTTCCCACTACTTCCTTATAGAATCCTTCATCATTTTCCAAATCTTTCTAGAGATACTCTTTGAAGTGAAAAAACCTTGTTGAGAAAGTAGTTGAGATTTTTGTTAATTCTCATATCTCAAGGATTAGGACTATTATTTTCTTAATACTATCTCCAATGCATTTTTCTTACAACCACTAGTAAGCTCAAGGAACCTTTTAATCTGGAACTGGTCTCTGGGACATCTTCAAGACTGCACATTGGTTGTATTGCAGTGATGGGCTTGAAAAATAAAGGTTTTGGAATCAAAGATTTTTCTAATTCCTTTATTCTTTCTTTTAAAACCAAATCTTCTTTTTCTATATCATAAATTGACTCCTTCAAGGCTTCTCTAGTTGCACCATGAAATTGTACAATTGTTTAGGGTGGAACCCCATGAAAATCGATATCTAATTTCCACTTCTCTAAAAGCTTTTTATTTTTTAAGTTTATCGTTTCAATTAACAATTTTTTGGAACTTTTATGGTAGGTTGTGTGGTGTAAAGTGATATACTCTTCTTCAAATATCTTGGGCTCTTGAGAACCCAATTCTTCAGTAATAACCCTAGTTTCAATTATTCACTATTCTTCTTAGTTGGGATCTTCTATCACATTGTCAACTTCCATATCTTTGGGACTCCCCTCAATTTTAGGTAATTCTTGTCCCTCTTTTTGAATATCTCTTTTTCATTTTGTGAAAGTATGAACATCATGATATTTTTCAATTGTCTTATTAGCAGGTTCCTAGTCTCCACTATCATCTGAGTTTCCAGTGGATGACATTTTTTGATCCTAACCACTACTTCAAGGTTTGGTCTTTGTTGAGGTATTTGTATGCAATACATTAGATGAATTGGGTTTTTTATTTGTTCTCTCTCTACCCCTTTGCTTGTAGCACTCATTTTTGCTAGCCAATTATTTGATATCATTTATGGTGTCTTCAAAATATGCTCAGACTTACTGAAATATGAAGCATACCCAACAAAAGACATATGTGCAGAAAACACATATTTTGGAACAAAACCCTAAATGGCATGGGCTTCCTTCAAACCGAGCTGGTCAAATTGAACTGCATATTCATATAAATGAGAGATATGTTTGAAAAACACCTCTCCAACCCTCCATGGTAGTGGGATAAATTTATTTTTCTTTTTATCATTGAATAAATGTGCTCAATATTTGTACTTTCTACACACTTCAATTATGAAAATTCTGTCAGAAACACAAAATGGTAATAAAAAGTGTTTCCCCTAGAATCCATACAGTCTCTGAAAAATAAACTCTTCCAAAGATTCAAAAAAGACTTTCTTATATATAAAGGAGGCAACTTCTAGTGATATCCTTGATGTGGTAGGATCATGAATCATCTTCTTAAAAGTAGGTAGAAAACCATTTTGTACTTCGTAAAAATTATATGGGGCCTTATGCCTCCATAAAATTGGGTACCAAAAATAAGTTGGTTCTTTCTTGAAGTTAACATTTATTGCTCTGGGAAAATCCTCAAATATATTACAATAAACTATAACAAAAAATAAATATGAAGTCATGTAGAATTTCTTAGTTTTTCTCAGGCCCCCCAACTAAAATGAAATCTTGTTTGAGATGATGTGAGCCTAGTCAATCACGACATCTTCATGAAAATCATGATGGAAAATATACACAATATATTTGGGCACCGAGGCCATGGACTCTTGTCTAATTATTCTAGCATATAGCCAAAAAAATTCTTTATATGGGTACTTTAAGGAGCATACTTCAACCTGAGTAGAATTGATGTCGCTCCTCAGGTTTGTGAGGAAATTTTTGAGAAGCTCTATTCCTCCACCATGTACTTTAAGAAACTCGTTCACCTCAGAATTCTTAAATATCAAAGTGGGATCAGAAAGTCACAACATCCTTCTAAACATTGATGGGGACAAAAAAATCATTGGTTTTCCTTGTATTTGGATAATTCTTCTCTCTGTGTCAAACTTATCAGCACAACAAAGGACCATCTCTTTAAAATAAACTACCTTTGGTATGCACCCAACCAATGCAGTACCTCATCTCCAAACTTTGTTCAATTCATTTTTTGCATGTCAGAGAGACATTAATATCTAAAAGAATTAATAGAAGTGTCATAAATAAACGTGACATGTGTAGAAATAAGTATTGATGGCCATAATTAATAAGGACACATTGTAAATTGTTTTATTTTTTTATTTATTTTTTAAATATGAAAATTAAGTGTAAAACCACATAAAAATTGTCTAATCATAGTTAATAACCAATCACAAAATAAGAATTTATACTTGAAAAATTTAAAATTTATTTTTCAATTTAAATAATAATCAATTTAATAGATAAATTTTTGGAAACTTTAGAAAATTTTATGGAAAAAAAGTGAAAAAAATTGCAAATTATTTAAAAGTCAAAGCAAATTGACTACAAAGCAATTACAATTTACTTTGCCTTCAACATGTATAATAAGATATTTTATAGAAAATATTACAAAATCATTGTAAGGTGTTGGGTTCCAAAGAAAATATATTTAATTTGAAAGCATTACATACACATAATTGTTAAAAATATTAGGAAGGTAGCTCACAAAATAAACTAGCTTTGATAACTCACAGCGCATTATAAATGGCATTGAACTTCTACATGTTTTTTATATATTATTTTATTGAAATGGATAGAATGCTTGCACATATTATTTTTTTAAATATAGTAAATATCAATGTAGTACAAGCTTCAAATATACAAAAACCATGTGCCAATTTGATATATTAAAATAAATTATACAAATAAATTAACAAGTGTTACCGTCTCCACTCAAAACTTGAATGTCAAATTTGACTTGCGAATCCAATTCCTTCACACTAGCTTACTGATTGTCGAATGATCCACCAGTTGACCTCCCTACCAACTCCTTTGGGTACTCTCTTTCTCCAAGGACCCCCAAGCTACAATGGGGTTGTATGAAGAATACTCCCTAATCAAAGGTTGAAGGTTTAAGATCTTAAGTTTGAGAAGGATCTCCACTTCTTTACAACCTTCAATTAACCAAAATCTCAATAATATCAATCAATAGTCATTTTGTCACTATGATGACTATCCAACATTAGGGTGCATAAAAATACTTTCTCTCATCTTAAAGCCCTCTTTTTATAGTACTTGTGGCTTATGCCACTTGTGCAACCCATGCAAATTTAAAATTTACCAATTACCTCAATGCTTATTATTCACACTTGCATGTGTAGATTTTAACCTTGTACAATTAATTATTGCAAATGGATTTTTAATAAAAACATAAAATATACAATGGCACACACACACATGCATTACACAAAAAGTTTACCCTCGAAACCCAAATCGGAAAAACTGACAACATGTTTAGAGTCGTGCCTCTAATATTTATTCATCATACACTTAATATTGTTTACAATATATATATTCCCGTGGCATCCAAAACCCCTAATCCATTTACCCGAATTAGTCAACAACCCTAATTCCTTAACTAGAATTATAAAACCATCGACAAAGACCATGTGCCAAAAAACCACTAAAAACAGACACAAAAACTACCAAAATGTTTTTTTTGGGGGGCTCCACCCACATGTGACCCCCCCCACCGCACGCCCATTGAAAAATAGACACTAGGTTTGGTCATGCAGAGAATATAACACATACCCAACATTATCTCACTTGTTTTTTTCTTTGCATACATGATTTCACATGATTACATAGTCAACAATCCAGGGAAACTGTTGAGTCATGGGAATGATACCGTTTTTTCATCATTTTGTTACTTATCTCGTACCCTTTTCCTTCCTATTCACACCTTTTCCATAATTAGCATGGTTCAAGAATTACCTTTTTGACACTGGTATGTTAAGTCATTTGATGCATTGATTCTTTAAGATTTTCCTGCATTTCGAGAAGGATGATGTCTATGTTGGGTAACCATTGATTAATTGCTTAATAATATTGCAGAATAATCAGATGTTGGTACTCCGAGGTTCTGCTACTCCAAGGCGTTTCTACTTTGAGGTGTTGCTACTCTTAGGTGTTGTTACTCTGAGATGTTGTTACTCCGAGATGCTGCTACTCTGAGTTGCTGCTACTTTGAGGTGTTGGTACTCTGAGACTTGATACACAAATGCCACTACTATAGAATGTTGTTACCGCTGAAGGATCCCTACATGATGATGAATATACCATTGACCTGTGGACCCATATGTCAAGGATTTATTTATCTGATGATGTGTCTTACCTTAAAGTCACAACTATTGTATGTTTTGAACACAGGATGTTCACCGAGATAACAGAACAATTCGATTGACTATTCACATAAAAATAATTTACATAAGTTGTAATCGATTATAGGAATATTTTGTATCCTTTGTATCTTCTTAATTAATACAACATAGTACAGTTTGAGAATCGAAAGATTCTCAAGGTTGATCATAATTGTAATATTTCCGAGATTAGAAGAGGAAGAAAACGTTTAAAAGGGTAGAGCATATTTTCTCCCAAGTTAGGCTGGTTTTTGGAGAATAGAGGATACTGGATAGACTCATGTGTAACAACAATTGTATCTGCACCTCTTGATTGAATAATAAAGATATGGAAAGTTGTGGTATCGATTTATGAGTGCTTAAAGTTGTAGTTTCTGTAGTTTTTCGCCCCTGCTAAGGAGGAAGGGCCCTCCTCTTTAGCAGGGTTGATGTTCATGTATTATTAGTTAGATTAGCATAACTAGGTCATCTTGCTATTATTTTCCTTAGTTTAATTCCTAGTACAAATAATTGATTTGAGTGAATTGTTTCAATTATAGTTGTTATAGTTTGGTTTACTACTGTTGTGTTTCACTTCAATTTAGTACGAGTGTGTTTATATTTTATTGCAGCAAGTGTTCATTTCAATTCCACATGAATGTGTTCTCAATTCAATTTCAACAAGTGCTTTATTCCAATTCTATATGCATGAGTTTTCAGTTAAATGCATCATCGTTTCAATTCCAAGTGTGTTTCGATTAACTGTAGCAAGAGTGTGTTTCCTTTACAAAAGAAGATTGTTGAAAGACGTGTTATTTTATTTTCAACAATGTGTTTTATGAATTTCCTTGAGATTTCATTAGTAGTAAGGAGTGAGTGATTAGCAACTGGTTTAAAGAAGGTCAATTGGTACTTATGAATTTTTTTTAATCATCTTACTTGGTTGCAGCTTAATTTGATATAAGAATTCGTTTTGTTCACATTAGTTGTGCAGAGAATGCGTAATTAGTGGATTTCATTCATTAGAAAGTGTTAGGAGAGTCCTTTTTCTGCATACACATTTCACAATAACCTTGTAATAAAAGACTTACCCCAAGTTGACAATCAAATGCATTTGATGATTTAATTAGACAAGTAATCACACCAACATTTTTGGCGTCGTTGTCAGGGAGGTTATTAAGGGCACAAGAATAATACCTGAGACCATCCTGATGAATTGCAGGATCTATGATGCATGAATAAAACAAGAGAAGAACGGCCAGCCCTGAAAAGTACTGGAAGAGGAAGGGGCCCTAGTGGAAAAATAAATCTTGATCAAGTATGGGTGACATATATTCAAGAATTAATAAACAAAGTAGATTCATAATCTTCAAGGGGGGTACATCAGAATCCTAAAACACGAAGAAGGGTGGATTCTCATTCCTATGTTCGAAGAGATTCATCAACAGTAGTAGAAGAGCCCGAATATCAAGATTTGACAGAAAGTATGGACTGTTCCAACAACAAAAATCAAGAACATTTTGATTCCAGGATGGAAGTCAATCAACCTAATAAAAAGTCAGAAACTAACCAGCCCATTCTTGATCCCACTAATAACCCTATTTTAGATCAGGGGAGTGTCATTGGGCACCCCGAAAAATCATCGAAGAATATCCAAAAAACAGAAGATATCCCTAGACCTGATTAGCAGAAGCTTTGTGCTTTGTGGAAAAGATACATGGAAAATTCAAAAGGAAATGACACATTTTAGACCTTTGATTTCTCTATTGCGAACATTCCAGGACTAGCACCAATGAAGAATATACCTCTATCTACATTTCCAAACTTTAACTATCAAATAGGAGAAGACCCAAACACCTTCCTATTTGAATTTGACATTCTGTGCCGAAGCTATGATTATATTACGGATGCTCAAAAACAGAAAATATTTCCAACTACCCTAAATGGGTCAGCGTTAAGATGGTTCATGGGCCTTAGTTCTAACTCTATAACTTCCTGGGATAATATAAAACAAACCTTTCTAACTAAATATCAGGACTATTGTAGAACAAGGGACCAGAGGGAGGAACTTTTCAAAATGTCTCAGAAGGAGGAAGAGAGCCTGGAGGATTATGTGGAACGCCTCAAATATAATATACAAAGATATAAACATAATGATTTGGATAAGGATATTTTGAAGAAAATTATGATTTGAGGTATGATGGATGAATCCTTGTATATGTTGAACCTAATGGGGAAGGGAGATATATCAAAAGATCCACTTGAGGACATTATTGATTTATTCATGAGGAGCTCGAGAGGGTCATCAAGGAAAAGATCCCAAACACGAGATACTACTGCAAGAATACAAAAATCTTCCAACTATGGAGTAACAAGACATAAATTGGTAATTTATTTGATAATTTTAAAATTGATATCCTTAGCTCTTTAACTACACAGTTGGATGTTATGCAGGTAAAGAAAAAACAAGCTGAACCAGAGAAGGCATTGGAAGTCTTTTTTCCTAAATGCAAGTACAAGCATCCTCATAGGAAAATCCCACTTGACAACATGGAAATATGTGGTATCTACAAATAGACCACCCAATAAAACTTTGTCCATCATTTCCAGGATTGAAAGCAGTATTTAAGGGTTCAAATGAAGAGACAACATAAGCATATTTCATCTCCAAGGAACCATGACAAGCTTGTCTACCAAGTATGCCTCAAGATCCATCCTCACTTTTCAATAATTGGAATCATATGTATAATACTCAGATTCCATAGCAAATCCAATACCCCTCAAACACATGGAAATTTCCCAACCCACCAAAAACTCAGTATCCCATGCCTTGGGTTCCATATTTGAATCAAACAGTTCCATGGTCTCAAGGATGGAGAAATTATTCTTTCCAAGGAGGAAAATTCCCAGTCCAGTCTCAGTCATTTGTACAACCACCTTTTCCCATACAACAAAAACCATTACCCCTTCCACTCAATATATTACCAATTAACCCTCCAATATGACCCTAGTTACATGTTCATTCTAACCCGAATCTGAATAATAAAACTATCCAACAAGACAAAACGTCCATCTTCCCCACATATTGCATCACCCCTTCTCAGTGAAATGGATTACAAATTAGGTAAGGAAAAATAATAAATCAACAACCCTCACCCATAATTACAGAACATGACAAAACAAATTCATAGAGTGAAATAGCCCCACCTTGCAGACAATCTAAAGAACACCAAAAACACACTGAAACTCCAGAAAAAAAAGTTGAAACTTAGAACGATATTTCTACCTCTGCTGCAACTCTCAGGAAATAGGATAAAACTCATGCTACCACCTTTTCTAAAATTCCTCCATACCCAGAAAGGTTAGCCGTTCCCAAGTGTATTCCCCAACCTCAGTTAGACTTCCTTAGAGAACTGAAAAACTTGTGTGTTAAAATTCCTCTGTTGCAAGCTATCAAAGACGTCCTGATTTAATCTAAAACAGTGAGGGAATTGTGCATCCAAAATCCTGGTAGGAAGCCTAGGGGACCCCCCATAGTTCAATTCTTGGGAAAATTGTCAGAAATGATGTTGGGAAAAATCATGCTTGTTAAATACGATGACCCTGGGAACCCCATAGTAACCGTCCAGATTGATCGCATGACTATTCCAAATACTCTTATCTATCTAGGTGCTGTAATAAATATCATAACTAAGGAAACAAAAGAACTGTTGGGACTTACAAATATAATACCTACCCCATTGTGCTGGAGTTGGTTGATCGATCCAAAATTCGACTAGGAGGGGTACTGGAAGATATTGTCTTATCCGTGGACTCCTGGGAATATCCAACTGACTTCTTAGTATTGCAACCAAAAAATCATTTAGGAGGACACCCCTTGATCCTAGGAAGATCTTGGTTGGCTACGACCGACACATTTATTGTATGCAGGATAGGTGCCATGACAATTTCTAATGGAAAAACTACAAAGAGCCTTACTCTGTATCCCCCTGCCAAACCAAGTGAAGATATTGAGAGACTTGTATGGGATGAAATCGAGCCAGAAGAAAATAGTGTACAACCAATTCTTAGGCTTGGTAAGGACCTATGTTTCAAGGTTGAAACAAAGGATGATACTATTAATAGTTTTATCAGAAACCCCCAATCAATCATCCAACCAATGACCCATATCTTAGATGCCATATTGAGAGAACCTAATAAAAAAACCGTTGATGGGGATCCTTATTTCGAGATGATACCTTCAATGCTCAGCCATAAAATCATCCCAATAGAAAATGAGACCAGAAAAACCTTAAATACCAGTCCAAATTTATTCCCCCTACAGAAAGAACAACTGATTCAAATGTTGTGGAAACATAAGAAAGCCTTTGCTTGGGATTACATGGATATGAAGGGTATGCACCCTGATCT
>SNQJ01S0284074.1:0-11060 GCA_010110895.2 Picea sitchensis | reverse complement strand
TTCGGGATTCATAGCAGACTACACTTCCTCCTTGCATAAGGACTCCTCCGAGCCCTTCCTTACAGACATCTGTGCACACGAGGAAGTCGTTTTTGGGATCAACGATCTTCATCATGGGTGCATGGGTCAGAAGGTGTTTCAGGGATTGAAATCTTTCTTCACATTCTTGTGTCCACATGAATTTAGATCCCTTCTTTTGGAGGGAAGTGATTGGGCAACCAATCTTGGAGAATCCTTTTATAAATCTCCTATAGTATCCTACTAAGCCCATAAATGATCTGATATCTGAAACGTCGTTTGGGGTAGGCGATTCCATGATAGACCGGATCTTGTCAGGGTCTACTGCTACTCCTTTTTCAGATATGACATGGCCCAAGTAATGTATTTGCTTCTGGAAAAAGTCGCACATGCTAAATTTGGCATAGAGTTGATGTTCTCTTAGCACTTGAAGCACAAGTCTAAGATGTTCCTCATGTTCCTCTCTATTCTTGGATTAAATTAATATATCATCAATAAAAACCAATACAAATTTGTCTAGAAATTTGCTAAGCACATTGTTCATCAAGCACATAAAAGTGGCAGGGGCATTAGTTAATCCAAATGGTACTATCACAAACTCATAGTGACCATATCTCGTCCTGAAGGCAGTTTTGTGGATGTCTTCACCCTTGATTCAGACTTGATGGTATCCATATCTCAAGTCAATCTTTGAGAATATGGAAGCACCTCCCAATTGATCGAATAGGTCATCGATCCTGGGTAAGGGGTACTTGTTCTTTATGGTTACCTTATTGAGTTGTCTATAATCTATGCACAGTCGGAGGGTACCATCTTTCTTCTTTACAAATAGAACTGGTGCTCCCCATGGGGAAATGCTGGGCCAGATATAGCCTTTGTCCATCATTTCTTTTAGTTGTAATTTAAGCTCAACTAGCTCCGGTGTGTTCATCCTATAGGTGTCCTAGACATGGGCACTGCTTCTGGTGCAAGTTCTATTGAGAAGTCAATGTCCCTTCTCAGAGGTAAACCCAATACCTCTTCTGGAAACACATCTCTATATTCTCTTAGTGTGGGGTGGTATTCGAGGCTTGGTTTGTCATCTTCAACTGATTCCAACACCTGTATCGCATATAGTGGACATCCCTTTCTGCAATACTTTCTCATCTGAAGGGATGATATTTGTCTCACCGAGACATGTTTTTGGATCCCTTGAAGGGTTATCCTTCTTCCTTCTTCACTTACACATTCTAAGGTTTTATGGTAACAATCCAGTCTAGATATATATGTGGCTAGCCAGTCCATACCAATCAACAGGTCATATGATCCTAGGGGTAGTATGTTAAGGGTTGCTTGGGTGGGGAATTCACCCATAGTGAATTGGCAAGCTGGTATGACCTCCACTGCCTTTCTTTTGGTGCCAGTGGCTAACTGTACCAACCATGGCTTGGCGTGTTTATGTGTCTGTAATTTACACTTATGAACAACCTTAGGAGCTATATAACTCAAATATGAACCAGGTTCAATTAGAATAGACACTAGATGGTTGGTTATCATACCTTCCATCTCCACCACTGAAGCTTGGTGGTCAGCTTGTTTATTATCCAAGGCTGCATAAATTTGTGGCACACCCCTGGCCACGTCATTGATGGTGGTAGCTTCTTGAACATTGTAAATTCTCTGACTATTCTGTTGTCGGTGCGGGCAGTCCCTCAGTAGATGTTCTTCTCCACAACCCCAAAATTTCAAGGGTTCTCTCTTTGGGTTATCAATCTTTCCTGGGGTAGATCCAGAAGGTTTATTTCCGCTCTGGGAGGGGAAATTCTACTGGTGTACACTTCAGGTTGGGAAGCTCATCTTGAGTCATTTTTATAGTTTTTAAATCTTGGGGATTTAAACCCCTTTTTTCTGGAATCCTGAACTATTCTTCTACTTCCAGCCTTCACGAGGTTCTGTCCAATGCCCAAGTTGTTCATAACAATATCTTTCCTTTCGGATAGTGTCTTTTAGGGTCTTTGGCTCATCAAACTCAATCTTGTTCTGATAGTCCTTAGGTAGTCCATTGATGAATCATTGCACCTTTGCCTTTCTGCTTTTATATAGGGTACGTACCTCAGCAACTCAAGGAATCTGCTAACATATTCCTCTATGGTGCATTTCCCCAGCTTGAGTTCATAGAATTCTTTAGTCTTTTCGTCGAAATACTTTTTCGATAGATACTTCTTCCTAAAGTATTTCTCAAACCGTTCCCAAGATAGGTCCTCTTCGTGAATCCCTTCTACATTCTTAAGGTCTTCCCACCAAATGGAAGCCTTTCCATTCAAGTTGAAAGTGGCTACTTGGGCCTTCAAGTTTTCTGAGAAGTCATGGACTCTGAAATACTTCTTCAGTCCAAGCATCCAGGCCTCCGCTTCCTCCCCCTTCTTTATTTCACCGTTGAAAGAGGGTGCTTTGGCCTTCTTGAATTCTTCGAGATTATGACTTTTGGAATGCTTTTGCTTCTTCCATTTTCTTCAGAAATAAGAACTAGTTCTGCTACTAGAAGATCCCTCTGAGTCTCCAGTTTCCTTTCCAGAGGAATCGTTCGACACTTGTCCCTTATCTCTGGGGTGGACCTTTCTCGAGGTGCTCTTCCCAGTGTGGCCACTTAAAAGTCCATGTTTCTACATCTCAGGTGGACTTCGACTTTTCTTTGTCTGTCGTCGGTCCGCGTGACTGGTGTCAGGTCCATGCTGCAATTGTCTTTGTATGTCAAATAAACTTTGCAGCAAGACTGCATTAATTTCCATTTTCTTCTCTTGCTTTTTTATCAACCTCTCGTTGTAATCCTTGCAGCTCTGTAGTTCAACCATGAGGCTCCTCACAGTCTCAGCTAGATCTGGAGGGGTCTCCACCGCTCTCCTTTCATCAAACTCTTCATCTCTATTGTGGGAGCCATCCCCCACTTCATGGTGTGTCAACATTCTATGCATTTGCAGTTTCCCACGGTTGATCGTCCGCTTGTGTGCAGGAAAAACACTTGTTGTTAGTCAATATTTATATTCATTTATAAACAACGCATAATTCATATTTTTCAAATGCATACACACAATAGGAATTTTCATTCTTCACTTCGACTTTTGATAAAGGGGGTTAAGGTAGAGGGTTACTCCTTTTAAGAGTACTTCAAATGGAGTTTCTACACAACTCGGTCATGAGCCCAAGCAAGCCAAGTGTTGTAACCATGCTCTGATACCAATTTATCACACAGCCACTACGACAACCTAGAATTTTTCATCTTTTTTCATCGAAGGACAGAATACCCAATTTTATATGGGGCCTAGAACATACCATCCCTTCCCTTATCCTCCTCCAAGTGACCACAACCTGGCCTTAGCACAAGCACCTTTCGCAATTCGCGATTTGGGATTCAAAGATCTCGACTCCTCTTTCACCGAATGCTGATACCCGAGATGCGATACGGGTATGGCTCCCTCCTCCCTAGCGCCTGCTACATATAACCGTAGGCTAGGCTAAACACTAGCACTACTTGCAACTCACGACTTCGCTAGTTGGAGTGCTGAGCCTTCATGCTCCTCCTTTGCGAATCCCCGAGATGCGAGAGGTCAACGTTACATGGACTCTGCCAAGAGACGCGTACATGCCACTTGTCTCCTCCATTGTACTCTGCTTACGAGCTATGTCGCTACCGCTCATCACACGAGACCTCGGCTCTTGATGTTTCATGACCTTAGCGTTCAAGGGGAAACTTCTTCATCCTGCGAAACCCCGAACCACGATAAGTCAACAATGGGTTGACTCTTTCCCAAGCGACATGTATCCACCAGCTGTCACCCACTCCCACCTTTCTCTAGGTGCTTGTTGTTACGCCAGTTGTCAACCCCGCGGTCCCCACCTAATGGGTGTGCCACATGTTCGCACGAGCTCTCGATGCTCGGCACTTTGTGACTTCTGCAGTCAAAAGGAGATTCTTTCAACCTTCAAACCCCCGATACGTGATACCACGCAGAGGTTCTGATCCAACGGTTCTCCCATGGCTTGGATCTAACGAAAACGATCACGTCGTGATTTTGTGAATCATGAGTTCATATAGTCCTACCCTTGACCACTCCAAGTCGCGAGTCAGTGAAATGCTACTCTCCTGCCTTTTCAAAGGCTAAGATCGACGGTCAATAGAGCTCCGTCAGATCCTTGGATCTACGGTCCTAGATCCCATCGCTACTTGCGAAGGCTAAAAGGGTCGAGGGGTTAACGCATGTGCTCCTTCTCTAGATCCATCAGTCTTGACAGATCTGGGTTATTTTCGAAAGGATTCCGATCGTTCATCTACCAAACAATAGGGTACTCTCTTTCTATAATTGGACTCATTATCCCTTCTGAGCTTGAATCATAAAATTCAACCTCTCGGAGCTTCAAACTCCCATGACTCCGAGACCTTAGAGAGCTACTCTTTCTTGCATAAGGTTTCTAGACTCATATCGCATGAACCTTCAGATGGTTCTTAGGCAATTTTCCCTGATCTCAGTTGAGTCTATAGGTAAAGGTTTGGTATAGTTCCAAGGTTTATGGGGTAATTCCCGGGGAAGAGTACTCTCGAGGAGCCTTCCCAGAATATTACGATAATCAAGCAAACAAGACCATTCTCAGTGGAGCGAACTCATGCCCCAGACTTAATCATTTGTACAGAAACCAACTACGGCATGTAAGCATACACATGCATCCATTATTTCCAGTCTAAAACACCAAGCAATCATTCCACATAGAAATTATTATGGGCATATAAACATAAGCATGTATTCATAATATTCAATTTGAAATACAAGGCATAAAACACTTATCAGATCCACCAAGCGTGATGAAATTGCTGAGAGGGGTGCTCATTTCCACCCAACCGTAGGCTCAGTGACTCCAAACGGATTTACCACTAGCTACCCCCGAGCTAGACCACGATGCTTTGAGATTCAGTCTCCTACTTCCAACTCAATAGAAGTCAAGGAAGAAGGTTACTCTCCTTCTCCTGATAGAGAAAAATAATCCAGGACGAAGGTTACTCTCCTTCTCCTATGTTCATAACTCCCTGTGTTTTTCAGGGTTTCTCCAGTTCTCTTCCGTGATACCCATCACACGCACTCTCCTCTACCCTTTACCACACCTCCTCTCTTGCCTTTTCTCTGCAAGATTGTGTGTGGCACAAATTTCCCTGTCCGTGGTCAGGTCTGGGAGCTTTTACGGATGGGAATTTCACCCCCATCCCCTCATTAACTCTTGAGGGGCCTCCCGACCTACCAATCTGACAGAAAATCTATTCCAGGGTCAGAGAGTTGATTTGGTCTTTGAGCAAGTAAAAACCAGTATGGTACTGGCTTGGTGGAAGTTAACGCAACCATTCCAGGTCCCTTCCACCACCTCTCATTAGCCATCGTGGTCTCTTTTAGCACATCCCCCTCCCAACAGTCATGCAACACATATTCATAACATAATTTACATTCGGCGACCTTTTATACAAAGGTCCGTTAAATCAAACATTCACATCTTTGAGTTTGCCATAGTTCTTGGCCAATATAGTTATTTTTACAAACTGGGGGAAATAGGGTGTTACAATCAAACAATGAGAAATAAGTAATAAAATCATGTTTAAAATAGGGCATTTCATCTTTTTAAGAATTTAGTTGGTGGTGTTGAAGAACATAATTGTTCTTACCAATTGGCCATCATATGCTTATAATTATTTGTAGAACATAGGCACACAGAAGGAAAATAATGATAGACTACATATAAAATAGATCTAAAAAGAAGTCATGAAGTATTTTTCATTTTTACATTCCTAGGAGTGGTAACTAGCCTAGACTACCCAACAATGGTTTAATGATAATTTTCTCAGATGATATAAGCTTGTTGATCTGGATTTAGGAGTAGAACAAACTGATTAACAGATTGAATACAATGAACACAGAGATATGAAGAAGAACACATATATCCAGTGAACAATATCTTCTATTGAAGAAATTAAATAGGTTGAAATTGAAACACTTGCTCGAATGGTGGTAGCTATATCTGAGAAGAGATGTAGCTACTACGCGCATCCATCTGAGAAGAATGATTACAATGAGGCTCCAGAGGCCTTTTTAATATTACTCAAGAATTCTAAAACCCTAGACACCCAAAAACCTAACCCTAGGAGGTGAAATGCCAAAAGTCATGTGGGCCCCTATGGGTAAGTTGGTACCTCAACTTCCCAGGGTCGTAACTTTTGCATACGACCTCTGTTTTAGGCATGTGATAGACCGTTGCAAATATATTTTAGAGAACTACACATTACACCATAAAAATTTGACTCCATCTATAGTTTGATTGTGGCGAGCCAAAAAAACATTGTTTAGGGCTCCAAAACGGCCATGGAAGTAAAACAAGATGTGTTGACATGAAAACATACAAAATAATCCAGTTGGATTAGGTGAGAGGCCACCAATATCGAATTGGAAGATGTGTAGGGATTCAGACAACCCCAAAAGTGTAGAACCCATAATTACAAAGAATTACAGAAGAATGTGTTGAACTAAAAATAACAAGAGGAACCAATTGGAATAGGTGGGAGGCCACCAATATCCACCTGGATCAATCCTCCCCGCTTAGGAAGAAATGGTCTCCATTGTGTTGAATTCCCCCATCAAGCGAGGAAACAGTTGTTGGATTTGGCCCCGGGTGAGCCACTTTCCTTGGTGTAGGAGCTTCCATGCCTTGACAACCTAATAAAGATGGATCCTCTGCTAGCGAGTTCCCTTGACTGGTGTGTCCACTATATGATCAATGGATACATGTTCAATGCAGTCAGGGTTAGCTCTGTTGGTGTCATTTGTTTTGCGATCTCTGAGGTGTCCAATAATGGTGGAAAATATGACCAAAGGAGGTCCACATTGAACACTAGGTGCAAGCCAAGAAATGGTGGAGCGTTGAGCTCAAAAGCATTGTTACCCACAACCTTGGTAATGGTGTAAGGCCCATAGCAAAGTAGGCGGAGCTTCTGATGGGGCCCTGTAAGATGATACTTCTGAAATTTTATCCAAACCTTGTCTCCAACCTGAAACTATTGCGGGACTATGTCTTGATCATGGCGCTGCTTGTACTTATCATTGGCTTTCTGCAAAATCTCATGGACCTATTGGCGGATGTGTCGAATTCACTCAATGAATATGGTGGCTTTGTAGTCTCAGACTAAACATGGTAAGATTCTATCTGTGTGGTTTCCAAAGGTAGTGAAACATCAATGGGACCCAAGGGTTGGAATCCCAGTCCCACCTGAAATGGGCTATGGTCGGTGGAGCTATGGAGAGCCATGTTGTAACTTTGTTGAGCATAGGGGAGACTCTCATTCCATGTAAGTGGATGCTTAGAGTTGTACATGCATAAGATGTGCACAATCATCTGATTGACAACCTATGTTTGGAACACATACATGGACCAAATGGAATAACAGTCCGTACAAAATGTGAAAATCAATGACAATTGCGTCTGTACCCAAGAGTTGATATGTGGTGGAAAAGTCCAGATCTTGCTGATAAAGTTGGGGCCACTCAGATGCATCATGTCCACATAAATGGAGCATAGTGGTGAGTGAATCCACAGGAGGTCGACTGAGGCAGTCAACAACATGATTTGGGCTCCCTGTATTATACTTTATGTTGAGATGGAATTGTTGCAGGTAGGTGGATTGCTTCTGATAGCGGTTATTCTGCAATTTCCGATGTGTCTGTATGAAATGTAGGGGCTTGTGATCAGTGTGGATGATCGTCTCCTTTCCCATAATGTAATGTTTCTATTTACAACAAGCTTGTACAATGGAATACATTTCCTTGTCATAGGTGGGGTATTTTCGGACAGTATCTGAGAGTGTCACACTATGGTATGCCACCATATGACCGTGTTGAGTGAGAATTGTGCCTACAACATAGTCAGATGCATCAGTCTCAATCTCGAACGGTTGTTGCAGATCAGGAAAGGAGAGTACTGGAGCTTAGCATAAGCGATGCTTCATATCATCGAATTCTCCTTGATGTTCCTTCCCCCACACGAAAGTTTCCTGGCCACATCCCTTGGTCACTTGAATGAGAGCCCATGCAATATGGGAGAATCCCAACACAAACCATCGATAGAAGTTGGCCAGTCCCAAGAAGCTTCGAAGCTCGGTTAGTGTGGTTAGGGTTGGCCAGTCACGGATGACTTGGATCTTAGTTGGATCAACATGTACCCTATGCTCATCAACAATGGATCCCAAGTATTGGACCATGTTCATGCCAAAGGATCATTTTTATATTTTGGCATATAGCTTGTGCTGCCACAGAGTGCTCAAAACCTATTGAATATGTCACATGTGCTCCTCCCAAGTTCTGTTGAAGATGAGGATGTCATCCAAATATACCACCACAAAAGAGTTGGTGAAGGGTCTCAATATATCATCCATCAACCTCATGAAAGTGGTTGGTGCATTTGTTAAGTCAATGTGCATGACCATCCATTCAAAGAGACCTTATTTAGATTTGAAGGTTGTCTTCCATACATCAGTTGGTTCGCTGGGAACATGGTGGTAGCCAGACTTTAGGTCAATATTACTGAAGAAATTTCCCCCCTTGAGTTAGTCAAGAAGGTCATCAATCCTGGGAATTGGGTGTCGGTTCTTGATTGTGGTTTTGTTTAATGCTATGTAATTAATGTAGAGTCACCAGGTCCCATCCTTCTTCTGCACCAGTACAATTAGGCTTCCACAAGGGGAGGAGTTGAGTATGATGTGCCCCTTTTGAATAATGTCTTGGATATGACGCTTGATTTCATGATCATTTTCCATCAACAAGCGACGATAGACTGGTCCATTAGGCAAGGGTGCACCAAGGGTCATATCAATTGGATGCTTGACTTGGTAGTGTGTCGGTACACTGGTGGGTGAGGAGAATATGTCTCCGTACTCCTCCATGATCTCGTCCACTTGCTTCTGCTGCAAAGAGAGGCTCTGTGTAGAGGCCACATATGTGGTGGAAACCTTCTTCTTACTGTGAGCATGGATCACAAAGAAGATGAACTTCCCGGTCTGTGAAATTACCTCCCTACATTGCTTAGCAGAGATTAAAGAAATAGCGGTAGGCGATGCTACCTCTGGTATCCTGTACAATTGTCTACCCAAAGTAATAATAACACTGCAGGGTATAGACTCATACACAACATGACGCTTCCACAAATATGGTTTTACTAAAATAACATCACAAACTTCAAGGGGAGAAATATCACACAATACATCATCTTTGAAAGGCTTGATGTCATAGGGAAAACGACACTGTTGGCTGACACAAAGATCTCTTCCTTGGTGAAGCTAGCCAATGGTGTAGGGTTGTGGGTGCGGTGTCATCGACAGGTCCAGCCGCTTGATGACCTCTGCTAAGATAAGGTTCTTCTAACTTCCGTTATCGAAAATGCAATAAAGCAGATCCCTCTTTACCCACATATATGAGTGAAAGAGGCATTCCCATTCCTCTGGTTCTTCTAGTTCACTTAGAAGGACTTTGGTGGTAGCGATAGTGGCATTAGGTTCACAATCGATAATATGCTTCCCTCCTTCTAGATTTGATTCAGAATCAGAATCGACCTTTGACTCGGAAGCCTTCAGCTTGGCCATGTGTGACTGCTTGGAGAGACATTCTTCAGTGTTGTGGCGAGGGATTTTATGGTACTCACATCATTTTCCCGTGTCATTCTTCGTCTTCTCATTTCCCTTCTCGTGTTGTAGCTTGGACTGATTGTCCTAAGAGTGTACATCTCTGCTATGTCCCTTACTGTATGGTTTGGGGTCGCCTTTTCTCTGCTCCGGCTGTGAGGAGTTTCCAGATACAAACTGTTCGCACCCAATTCGCCACCTGGTGAGCAAATCGAGGGTGCTTACATTCTCTGTTGGGTGTTGCAGAGCATGACAGCTGTGGAAGAAAGGGTTAGAGAATACAAGACAAGACTGTAAGCAAGAATTAAATAAAAAAAAACTACAACTGTGAGCATATGGATAAAGAAACAATAAACACAAAAAAAAGACACCGATATCACCAATGGTTTTGAGCTGGTCAATTGATGAAATCAAAGCACGATGAAGGAAGAGAACAATAGTTCCTTCTTCCCCCAAAGGAAGGCTCTTGAGGCCCTCACAAACTTGCTCTCCTTACAATGCAAAGAAATGAGAATGATAATGAAAGAACTCCCAGCACATCCACTCAATGGAGAGGTGAATGGCCCTATGAAATGTTGCCAATGTGTTATCGTCAAAGAATGAGCCCTTGACAATCTTAGCAGCATAACAATACCTGAAATTCCTTGCGAAAATGATGTTTCTTCATGGATTTTTATAGCAGATCACCGGGTGATTATGTAACCTCTTCAAAGTGTGAAAAGGGGCTCTTTAGGGCTTCATTAGGTCTTAGACCCGCCTACCCTGCGGATTCGGCTCGGATTTGGGAGTCAAATCAGATTGGGAGCTGGTCCATAAGTGGTTGGGAGGCCGACCAATGTAATAAATGCACCGTTTAGCAGGTGCGCGGGTTTTTTCGTTGACAGCCGCGCGTCGTGTGCGCATGCGCGCATAGTACGTTCTTGTCCTGCGCATGTGCACGCGCACCAAACTGCTGTAAAGCGCCCTTCAATTTTTGTTTACTTTGTATAGTTTTTTACCCTTCTGGAATGCTGTGAAATTAATTCAGTGCCATGAATGACTTCATTGTTGTTTTGACGATGCGGAGTTCTTGTTGCCATGTGCGGACGAAATTTCAGTGATAACAGATGCCCCCTGATGGATGAGGTTAGGAGCATACGTATGGCCGAAATCCATCAATGTTTCTTCTACTGAGAATGTTGTTGTAAGGGAGAGAAATAGTGGGATCGTTCAGAGCGATCCGTTGGAGGAAAAAGGAACCGGTAGGACCCAACCTTCTGAGAGTTGTGCAAAAAAATATACAACTGTGTACAAACGAGGCGGGCATGCCCCATGCTCGTGTTATGTAACTCTGAAAAAAGATGACGGAAGTGTTGGTGTAGAC
>SNQJ01S0284073.1:0-11060 GCA_010110895.2 Picea sitchensis | reverse complement strand
CAACTCTCAAATATGTGCATCAACCAAGCATAACAAAACAACTCATAATCATCACCAAGATCAATATGTGCTTCTAATAATATACCAATACAAGTATGCTACATCATCCATAAACCATGTGTCAACAATACTACTAACAAGTGTCTCCAACCATGTACCAAGTATGTACCAATAATGTATCAACTACTTATTAACTATGACTCATCAAGATGTACCAACATCATCAACTATACACCTCATGTATGTGCCAACTCATCAACTACTTGTCTCAACCATGTACCCAACATGTACCTCAACCAAAATACCTCATCATTTTCATAATCCAAATATGATTTGTAACTCTATAATATACCTGGTGTATATGATCACATACCGGCAAACCTTCCTTAACTTTATCAACAAGAGACTAGAATTTTCATCAAACTTTACTATAGTCTCACATGAATAGTTTTGGATTAGTCAACAACCCTAACTTGAAATAATCATAACTATGTACCTGTAATGAATAAATATCTGAAAATAGTACACAATTTTCTTTAGTGTGTTTTATACAATTCCTCCAGGTTTCACTACTTGGAACCTCTCATAAAAGGAGTTATAGAAAAAATGGCATACCTTGTTGAATTTTGGCTTATTCTAGAGAGAGACCTTGTAGAGCATGCCCCACACAAACGATTTATTGAATGGATCTGAAAATGTTACATAGAATACTAAATACTATACTCTAACCAATGTTTTTTGTCTTACTATATTTGGATATGTTATGAAGAAGTTATTACGTTTTTACCCAAAACACCTATTTTAGACTAGTTTCAGGACTAGCCACAAACCCTATTTTTCACGAAGTGTAACTCCAAAAATACAACGACCCACAAGATGAAATTTTTACCATAGATACTTGGATATGTTTCCTCAATTTCCTATCAATTTCATAGTATGAATCATTCTAGAAAATACGTTATTGCGAAAATGGTGAGATGACCTGTAAATAACATACCGTAGAAAGCATCATCAAAATAATTTATCCTCCCTTGATTTTCGACCTTCTTTTCTTCACCTTCCCTCTGAAATTTGGCTTAGATATCCTTTGGTTACCTCAGTCACCTATAGATATCCAATATTCTCAAGTTTGTTATAAAATGAGAGATCCTTTCCTCTTATTTATACTCTCCAAGTAGCTTCCTTAATAGCATCTTCTAGGTCACTTTGCCCACTTTCCTTATTTTAGGGTTAACCCACTTCTAATTTTTCCATTAAATTTATTATTTAAATAATTTATTTTGTATTCAATTTGAATTATAGAACACTCATCACTTCACTTTATTATTTACCTTCTAAAATCTCTTAAACCACTTTGACTACTTTGACCTTTTGGGGCTTCTAGATGACATATGAGGGTCCTCCAACTTCGTAAAGCCATAACTCTCAAACCGTGAGGAGTTATGTGACGTTCCGCATACCACCATAAATGAAATGACATATACTATCCATATAGAATAGTCTTACCTTCAAATATATTAAAACACATACCATTATACATGAAATAACCTTGGGTCCATTACCCAAACCTTTGGGCTACCGAAATTCGTTATCGGACTTTCTCCAATGGTTGACATCAATCACTAAGGGTTAAAATCAATATACAATATCACTCTCTAATAGCTGAAATCAATGACAACCAACTATCCATCAACCTAAGCCAACTATCTAACAATACCCCCCTTTGGCATTGATGACAACACCAACATTGATGGAAACACTTAGTCATGATAACATTCATGCTTATACTCTTCATCGATGTTTCTATCTCTCCCCCTTTGACATAAATGGAAAAGGGTATCTCCCTTTGGGGGTTCTCCCCCTGACTGAACGCTGCTTGGAGTTTCTCCCCCTGTCTACAAGAATTTGATTTTTCTTTGTGTTTATAAGCCTCTGATTACTCCCTTTCCCTTCATATGAATAATATATCCCCCTTTGACAAAGGGTATCACTCTAAAGTCATATCACTCATTCTTCCCTTGGGAAAATTGCTCCCCTTGGAAACATGCCTCTCTACTCTCTCTCCAATAATTTACCTTTGCATTTGATAAATCTCTCCCTCTTTGTCCTATTTATGGTGCTTCCTCGTGTACATCTAAGACATATAAGATAAGCATTCAAAAGAATTCATTTTGGAGTAGAAATTACTCCTAGTCTCTGGCGAAGATACTCAAGGGATTCCCGTGGAAGAGGTTTTGTAAAGATGTATGCCACTTGTTTTTAATTATTTCCCACATATTCAACTCAAATGTTCTTCTCTGTAACCCGTTCCCAAAGAAATTGATACTTGATTGGAATGTTCTTCATCTTGGAGTGCATCACCGAGTTTTTTGAGATACTGATGGCGCTTGTATTATCACAATAGATTGGAATGGGCTCATCATACTCAACCTGCATATCTATCAAAGTTTATTTCATCCATAGAACATGTGTACAACATGTTGTTGTTGCAATATACTCTACCTCGGGTGTAGATAATGACTATTTCTTACTTAGACAAGATACTAAACACTCACCCAAGTAGAATGTTGATCCATTGGTGCTTTCATTGGTCATCAATGCAACCTACCCAATCTTAACCTATGTAGGCAATAAGTGATAGATCCTTTCCTTTTGGATACCATAATACAAACTATTATGTTCCTTTGAGATATCTGAAAACCCTCTTCACTGCTAATACATGTGATTCCTTTGGTGCTGCTTGAAATCGTGCCACTTGTCCAACTTCCTGCATTACATATGGTATGGATGTTTTCACATATAGTAAGCTACCAATCATTGACATGTATTGCCTTTGGTCTGTAGACTTTGAACCATCATCTTTTCTCAACTTGAAAGTGGTTTTCATAGGAGTGGTAATTGGTTTGCAATCTTCCATTCCGGACCTCTTTAGCATTTATCTGATATACTTAGTTTGAGAAATAAAAATTCCTTGGTTTCTTTGACATATCTGAAGACCCATATCTGAAGACCCAAAAAGAAGGATAGATCTCCAAGTAATGACATTTTAAATTCATTATGCATATACTTTGCAAATTTTTGGCTTAACCTATCATTAGTACTTCCAAAACAATATCATCAACATAATTTCAATTAATAAAATATTACCTTGAGTTACCTTGATGTAGAGGTTGTTGTCTGCGCTTCCTTTCCATAGATCGTAGGGAGTTTTGTCATTTTTGTTTCTAAGAATTACTCTATTTTGAATGTGAACTGATGTATGCAATGCATGTGTCCAAAACATATCTGTCAATTTGGAATCCATTAACATTGTTCGATCCATTTCCTGTGTAATTATCATCCATTATGATAATGTTCCGTTGTCTCTGAACCTCTCTTTGAACCAATATATGAATCCATTCTCTTGTCCACTATCATATATCTGTCCAATCCTGCTAAGTGTTCTTACGAATCCATTTCCGTCCATACTTTCCAAGACTCTACTTGCGCAATTGTCCATAATGCTGACCCATTTATCACTATACTATCATGAAGTCTTGATTAATCTATCAAATTGTACTTTTGCTAACTGATTTCTTTGAATCTATCTTCTCAAACTCTACAAGTTGCTCGAAGGATGGTTCTTTGGTCTATCATAGCTATTGTATATACTCCCCCTTTCTAATATTCATATTACTTGGGAGTCTCTAAGACGGATGGCTTAGAACAATTCCTACTCTGATGTGTATTCATAATCATCTTCATTGGTAGATTCATCATCATCTTCATTGGTAGATTTGTTATCTCTCTAAGCTCTTACTTCTTTCTTTCTTTCTGTGGATTCATCTTTCACTACAATGCCTGAAAGTACAATTTCTTAAACCTGCTCCTTATTTACTTGTCCTTCCTTTCTTTCAGTTATTTTCCAAACCTTTCTGTATCTGACATCTTTCTTTCTCTCTGTAGAATTTTCTTCATCTTGTTTTATTTTCAATCTTGCGATCTCTGGTACCCGGTCTTTGTTCACCTGTTCTTCTTTTTTTCTTATCCATACTTTCTTATATTTGATATCAATATTCTCTTTCATGGAAGTATCGATCATGCTTCTACAATCACTGGTTATGTGTCCATAGTTATGACATTTGTAACAATCAATGTAACATGTGACCACATAGACACTTCTTTCTTGAACATTTCTTTTATAATCCCTGCAATCTACAACCTTATGTACAAAGTTAGTACAATAAAAAAATTACCATAAAATAAATTTCCATACTTGGGAGTGAATGATCTTCTTTGTGGCATAGTCCTTATGAATTTTTGCCTCGATTGATCATGATCATGATTGAAGCTTCTTTGTGGCTTGAACATGGATGGTCTTCTTGAATATGTATCTTCAATAGTTTTCTTAGATTCTGGTTGACCATGATTCATTCCTTTGAGTACTTTTTCATAACTCTTTCTATTTTCTTCATTCTTATTTTCTAGAAACCTAGAGTGCTTCTCTTCATTCTCTATAACTGATGTGGATGTTTCCATCTCTTTAAAGTTCTTGTTGAGCTTGATGATTTTACTCCTCAATGTGACAACTTCTTCTTCAATCTTCTCAAACTCTTCTTCTTTCTTCATTACCTAAGACTTCATGACTTCTTCTATTATTTTCGCTTCTTCAAGATGAATTTTTAATGTGATTATTTCTTCTTCAAATCCTTTCTCTTCTTGACCAAACTATGTCTTCAGTTGGTTTAGATCGTTAGTTCTTTCCTTAATATGATCTGTCAATATCTTCTCTCTCATTTCTACTTCTTCCTTCTGTGATGCTATGTTGGTTTCCAAACACTGCTTTTGATATTCAAGATTTTATTCGATCTTTCTGGATTCTTCTAGTTGAGTTCTTAAGTTCTCGATGGCTTGTTGGGCTTCTTAAAAAATGTGAACACTTTCCTTTTGTTTCATCAATTATTTATTGAGTGAATTGTTTTCTTCTCTTAGTTCATCTAAAGAAATAATCAATTCTTCTTCATAATTGTCTTCCTTTTCAATTAGTTTTTTTGTCTCATTTCCTCATGGCATTCTATTTCAATATGTCCATGTTTTTCACAATTAAAACAAAACAACATACCTCTCATGATTATGTACTCTTTATCTTCTGAATCTGCTTGACATGGTGAACATGATTCTTCTTTATTTGTATCTTCAAATTCTTTGACATTTTATGAATCTGTTATGCAGGAGCATCACTCCACATCAGCATGCACCAGCCAACCAACACATCTCAGCGTGCATTCAATGGAGAAGAGAGGTGCCAACCCTCTCAATTTTAAAGTTGAAATTGTAATTAAATGAAAAATTAATGTTTGTAAGGCTGGAAGAGCCAAAGATATGCCTTTGAGCAGGTTGTAGTTAGATTCGCCTTTAATGGATGACAACAAGCTGAGATCTAGATCTGATTCGGACTAGATAGCCATTGGATATCCATTCAATGTAAATTAATGAGGGTAGGTATCTTGGAGGGAAGAGCTCGAGGAGCCGCTCCTTGTAAAAAGACTTTTGTTTTATGTTTTGATGGGCTATACAAGAAGAGAATATAATAGAAGAGAGAGGAGAGAGTCAAGACTCTGTAGCAGTTCGAGCCTTGTACACATTGTAATCAAACATTCATGTTAATGAGAAAAGAGCTGTTTTTCCTGCATGATATTCTTTGTGTGTTTATGTGTATCATTGATGAATGCTATGTGTTCATTTATCCTATAGTTGTATGCTAGGTTTACATTTGTAGGAGATAGATAGATTTTCCTATATGTTTGGAGTTCTTTGATTTTCAGTTTGGGTTCTTTGTGGCTTAATGCAAGGGGTTGCATGACAGAGTGTTGAGGACTCTATGAGCCAGTGAAAGAGTGCACTTCTGAGTTCTACGGAATTCAGAAAAAGATGTGCCAAGAGGTTGCAATGAAGGAATCATTAACTCATAGGATAAGCCTCAAGGTTGTTGAACACCTTGGAGGTGGAGCATGTGTAGAGGCCAACAGAGAGAGAGAGAGAGAGAGAACATAATTGTTGAGGATTATGTGAAGCTCTACCAGGAGGGAATCTAGTGAGTGAAAGGCATGCACCAAAGAACTCTAATTCGAGTTCAGAGATAAGGGAAGTGTTGGAGGAAGACACTTATAGAGTTATTGAATACTCTGTAGGCTCAACAGGGCATGCTTAAGCAAGAAGTTGCCAGGAGGGAATTTATATCCTTTCAAGGAGCAAAGAGAAGTAGAGTTGTTGAAAACTTTGGAGGAAGACCTGTGAAAGGAGTGCACCAGGACAACACTTAGATGAAGAGTTGAAGGACAACCAGTTGAAGTCCGGTCAAGCACAAAGAGTGTGTAGAGATGTGAACTGTTTCAATATTCGTAAGCTCGAAAAAGATAGCACGAAGCTGTGTGCAGAATGCAAGGAATGTGATAGGGCCGAGGTTCAATTTAGTCACCAAATATTAAAAGGGATAGATTTTCCATGATGCGGGCGAGACCCAAAGTCACGGGGATCACAGGAGATAGAACGAAGGCCGAGACCTTCGAACGTTTAAAATATTCCAAGATAAGGAAGAAATCCAGAGTTCCGGAGGAAGAGCATATCAGTCATCAGATAAGATGCAGAGGGAAGATCTGGACCATCGAATCTACCTCCGTCCAGAGGAGGAATGAACGAAGGAGGAGCATGGACTGTTGGATTGCAGGATAGTGAGGACTGTTGATCTAATGCGAGAGAATTTTGACATTTCAGGAGTCGGAGGTTCGAAGGAGAGGACCATCTCAAAGTCCCGAAATGCGAAGTTCTGACTTCGCGAAGGAGGAGCGTGGACCGTTGGATTGCGGGATAGTGAGGACCATTGATCTAACACGAGATAATTTCAGCAATCGAGAGAATAGAGGTGAATCGCATCGGGGATTCCCGATACGAAAAATCCCGACGCGCCGAAAGTTGGGCCCCAAGTCACAACTGAGGGTCACATCAGTGAAGATTTAAGGGAGGAGTTAAGAGACCGTTGGCCCATTTCAAGGTTTCGGGACTCAAGAGAGTTGGGTGGATTATATACAAAATACCCGAAGTCCCGATGCACGAAGGGCATTTTGATAAGGCTTGTGGTCAACGCCGATGGTCACATGGAGGGGAAGCTCACACCTTGTGCTTGTTCACGCAGGTGGGGTTCATAAAAGAGGACATGTGGATATTTTTTTGTAGGGTTCTAACAGGGACTCGAAGAGTTGTTCAACTCAAGTAGAGAGAAGATTCGAGACCAGGAGGTCGATGGACCCTACTGAGGTAGGGGGTCTACATCAGGTGGTATCAGAGCCACTTTTTGTCTATAGACTTCAGGAAGATGGAGATAACATAAAGAGGAGATGGTTTGATACCATCAGGATCTGAACCAGAGTGTTGATGCTCAGTGCATAGAGATCTGTTTTCATGTAGGCCACAGACATTTGGCAGTTACATGGGCTGAAACCAGAGAAAGATGAAGATGGATACTAAGGGCCATAGGAGTGGCCAAGGAAAGGACCACAAGTAGAAAAGCAAGGATGAGATGGAAAAAAAGCTCAACAATATAAGGGCATGGGTGGAACAACTTGCATTTGAAATGCAACAGGATGAAAAGCACATTGGGTGTATGAGTGGCCCATAAAGAAGAAGGTGAAATGGTCGATTAAGAAATTGTTGGCCAGAGGACAACAAATCCTGTTGAGAGGATGGTTGAGGCATGTTGAAAACATCAGAGATGAAGAGGAATTGGTTCATGTATGTGAGCCAAAAACTAGGAAGAGTCTCAGTGAATATGAGGAGAAGAGACCCGAGAAGGATCTCACAGATTGCCAGGTGAGCAAAGAGGAAATCCCAGATTGCCAAGTGGGAAAGGGAAGTGAAATGAGACTGTCAGAAAGTCTCAGAAGCTTAGGAGTGAGTTCATGTTAGAAATGAGTTCTGATAGATGGAGATTCATGTGGGTTTGCAGACCATGTGAATGAAGACGATGAGAAGTTAAATACTTCCATCATGAAGGAAGAGGATCAGAGGAGTGTTCTAATCATTGGGGAAATTCAGATATTCATACCAGATAGCCCAGTGGAGGTGGAAGAATGAAAGTGAGTAGATATTGTCATAGAGGAAGAAGAGAAGGAACAAACACTGATGTTTTCCCCAACATAAGGAGAATATCATTCAATAGAATTGCTTGAAATTTTCAGCCATGAAGCTAAGCAGGAGATGATTGCAACAATGAAGCCTGAAGAATAAGGGGAAGCAAATCGTGTGGATTTTGATGATTTGTGTGAAGAGTTGGAAGCCTTAGAGAGAAGGGTGATATTTCAAATTCAGCACATTCAATAGATTAGGTTGGAGACAGATGGAGCATACCATCCCAAGGAGCAGCTGGAGGAAGCTGGAGATATGACAACAGGAGAGTTGCCAGTCAATTTGTCTAAGAAGGAATCTGAGTAGAATTTCATTGAAGAGACTACATAAGTGAAGTCTAATATAGGGTGGCAAGATAAATCCACAATAAATGGATAAAATAGCAAGGGGGATCAAGATGATCCACCCATTGATAAAGAGAAGTTGCGACAGAACATGAAACAAAAAGAAAACCAGCCATTGGAGAAACTAGAAGAGGTAATTGAAGAGACAAGAAGGTTGATGTTGAGGTCAGCGCAAGAATCTTTCAGTGAAGAGAAGATAAATAGAAGGGAGTCTGCCATAGCAGTAGGGAAGAAGAAGCATCAACAACATCAAAGCAGTGGAGCATATGGACAGCTCCAGAGAACTGCTTGGGATCCAGGTGGATTTCAACAACGATGCTGGGAAGCTCATGAGAAGGAGATCATGAATTTTTCACAGCAATGGAGTATGATGTAAGAGAATCGCTCCACTTTATCATGCACCAACCATCTGGAACATCTCAATGCGCATTCAATGGAGAAGAGAGGCACCATCCCTCTCAATTTTAAAGTTGAAATTGTAATTAAATGAAAAATTAATGTTTGTAAGGCTGGAAGAGCCAAAGCCATGCCTTTGAGTAGGCTGTAGTTAGAGTTTCCTTTAATGGCTGACAACAGGTTGAGATCTAGATCCGATTCGGACTAGACAACCATTGAATATTCATTCAATGTACATTAATGAGGGTAGGTAGCTTGGAGGGAAGAGCTCGAGGAACCCCTCTTTGTAAAAAGACTTTTGTTTTCTGTTTTGATGGGCTAGAATAGAAGAGATTAGAAGAGAAGAGAGAGGAGAGAGCTGAGACTCTGTAGAAGTCTAGGCCTTGTACACATTGTAATCAAACATTCATGTTAATGAGAAAAGAGCATTTTTTCCTACGTGAGATTCTTTGTGTGTTTATGTGTATCATTGATGAATGTTATGTGTGTCCATTTATGTTGTAGATGTATGCTAGTTTTTAATTTGTAGGAGATAGATAGATTTTCCTGTCTGTTCGAATTTCTTTGATTTTCAGTTTGGGTTATTTGTGGCTTAATGCAAGGGGTTTCATGACAGAGTGGTGAGGACTCTGTGAGCTAGTGAAAGAGTGCATTTATGAGTTCTACGGAATTCAGACAAAGACATGCCAGGAGGGAACACTAGAGGAATCATTAAATCAGAGGAGAATCCTCAAGGTTGTTGAGCACCTTGGAGGTGGAGACTGTGCAAAGGCCAACACACACACACACACACACACACACAAAGAGAGAGAGAGAGAGAGAGAGAGAGAGAGAGAGAACATAATTGTTGAGGATTCTGTGAAGCTCTGCCAGGAGGGCATCGAGTGAGTGTAAGGGGTGCACCAAAGAAATCTAATTATAGTTCATAGATAAGGGAAGTGTCGGAGGAAGACACTTACAAAGTCATTGATGTAAGAACCTAGTTTAACAAAGCCTATTTTTTTTTTTGTAAATTTAAACATTAAGATTATTCAACATAAGCAATAAGAAATTTTGATTCAGCATATAAGTAGTATAAATTTAAATTTATGAACAACAATCTAATAAATTACATAACAACCCCATAACCCAGCAAATTCATGAATATAGATACCTCTGGCTGATGCTATTATCCCAATATCCGACTGTCCTCTCTGCTGCTTTGCCCAAAACTCTGCCTGATGCTCTAACCAAACCCTGCCCAAAACCGACTAACCACCCAATCAGCTAGGAGTAGCCTATTCGGCTCCCTAGCTCCAGGATTCCGTGAGGATTCCTGGCCCCCGAGCCCAAAACTCCCAGCAACCTGGTGCCCCCTGCAATAGTTCACCCAAACTCCAAACCAAACAATATCCCTCAGAAAATATAGTCCTCTCCTCCAATAATGCTCCTCTCCCAAATTTTCATAATCATTCCCCAAAGGCCTCTGCCCAGTCTTATCCCCCTCCATTAACCGACTCTTACCCTCCTTTAATTCCACCCACCTTATCCCTCCATTTATTACCTTATCCTTCCATTTATCACCTTATCCCTCCACTCAATGCTTCATCCCCCCTTGCATACATAAAGTTTTATAATAAATAAATAAAAATTATTAATCTCTTAATTCATTACCCAAACCTTTAATGAGTTAATTAATTAATTAATTAATTAATCAACAGATATAAACAATTAATAATTAATTAATTAATATTATTAATAAATAATAATTGTTTAACTAAAATATATTAGGACAGTTAATTATTTAATTAACTATACTTGATAAACCGTATGCAACTATTTAAATAGGGTTGTTACATACACCCACCCTTCAGGAAACTTCGTCCCGAAGTTAAGATATTTTATGATACAAGGGAAAAGAAACATGGTTCACACATTCATAACAAATAATCGCCATTATTAGTAAGTAAGCCAAGAAACTCATTCATACTAGTGTACATGCACAAGAAATGCATGTGTAGCTAGTACATACAAGTCTTGTTCATGTACTAATATCAATAACTATCATCTCTATAGTAATTTCCATATGCATCCAATCCCTTCAACAAGACTATTCATTTTATAAAAGAAAATAAACCAATCTAATGTTTGCGAAATCCTTTAATCTCAATTATCTAGCTC
>SNQJ01S0284072.1:0-11060 GCA_010110895.2 Picea sitchensis | reverse complement strand
AAAATGGTATAGCACCTGAAGGTGACCAAAATCCCTTGACAAACTCAGAAAACTCTACAGAAACTTGAAACGCAAACAAACCAATCAAACAACCCAAAATCCCCTAAAAAAAACCTAGAGGCTTCCCCAGTATGGTCGTCAGTTCTACTAGCGAGAAAAACTGCCCTTTAACTAAACTAGCGTTCAATATGTAGACAGAGAAAATAACAGTCTAAAATATAATCAATTCTCTATACTACCCCAAACATACCAAAACTAATATAAATAAATCAAAGAGAAAATATCGAGTAACTATACCTCTAATCCCACGTCTGGTGATGATCTCTTCATGCTTGGAAGTTCGACTGATTGCACATCTCCTCCCAAGGCTGAACTGCATCCAAACATTGAAAAATGAAGAACTACAAGCATGCTATTCCAAATATAAGTTAGGGTTAGATGTTAGAATGTCGAGCATAAATCAATTAAAGTATTCAAGATGCCATCATTTGGGACAGAAAAATGTAATTCTTTTATTCATAACACAAAGATTATACCTTTACAATCTCAGTGAGCAATCGTTCCATGAACATGGTCCGGGATCCTCTTCACCATGCTCCAAGTGCACCTTGTATGAACTTATTCTCTCAACCTTATGATCTCTTATATGGAAGTGAATGGGATGAATGGAGGAAGAAGGGGTTAATGAGGGTATGCTAAGGCAATATCTCACAAAAGGAAGCAATATCTAGGGCAAGGAGTGGACGTGAAATTGGGAAGAGTTTCATTGTTCTTATGCTTAGATGTGAAATGAGACCCCAACACCTCCTTTTATATGAAAAAGTATGGTTATTCAGTTGGGTGACGGGATATAGCCAGTGGATTAGTTGGGAAACTACCAATAGCCCGTAAATTTCAATGAATTCCTTGCAACTTTTTATTTTTTCCAATTTTTGCAAGTATATGCGGGTTGTAATGGTGTAGCATGTGTATGTACGCAAGTTATAGTGGTGCAGCAAGCATATGTACATGGGAAGTAATGGTGCATGGAACGTACATCTTCTAAAAAATATTTTTTTAAGAAGAGCTATTCAGCAGTGCTTTGGCAAAATATGCAAGTAAGAGGGCCAAGGCCATGTATGCATGAATAGGGAAATTTAAGGCTATAACACTATTTAAGGAGTGAAACTTGGAGGAATTTCATAAAAGATATCGAATAATATTGGGTACAAGTTTCAGAGTATGACTCATTACAAGTATGGATTTATACTTGTTAGAAGCTAGGGGTTGTGACTAATCCAGAAAGTAGTCCCAAATAGGTGTTCGAGATAAAATGGTTATATCTAAGTCTTGGTAGGTCCAAATTGAAATACACTTATTGTAATATAAGGAAAAGAGATCCTAATATATAGAGTCCAAGTTTCAGAGTCAAAAATGGAAAATTGATCTCATGGTGAATCTTACAAGTTTGCACATCTGAGGTACATTTCTGAGCAATTTTGTATGCAGATTTAAGAAGTGATTTTGGAATTGTATTTGAAGGTTGTGATGTTATTGTGAGGTTTTCATGTTGTTCTATTCTCTAATATGAATTTTTTATGTTGTCGTGATGTTTCTATTATTGTATGTTGTCATTATTGGATGCTGTCATGAATGTATGTTATCGTCAATGGATGGTGTTGTCAGTGATTACATTCTGGGAATGATGTTATGAGGCTTGCTAGGGTTTGAAGGATGTTCTATGGAGTTAGACATGCAGGTGAAGTCAGAAGTACTCTTTGTATGACTATCTTGGATTGGTGATATCTTATTGAGTTAGTGCTTAGTTGAGAATATTGGTGTCTTCATTCAGCGGGTTGGTGCATATGATTTAGGGAGTGGGTGTTTCCTTCCAGTTGGAGCTGGTAAATCCAAGGGGTTTTTGCCTCCTTCTAGTCGGTGCTGGTAAATCAAGGATTTGGATCTTCCTTTAGGTTGTTTCCTACAAATCATGGGGTTGGTTCCTCCTTCCATTTGGTGTTGGAGAATCTTGGAATTTGGTGCTTCCTATGAATGTAATCTTAACATGATATAAGAAAATAATTTTGTGGTTTTCTCCCATTTGGGTTTCCACATAAAAATCATTGTCTTATGTATATGGTTCTTGTTATGATGAATGTCATTATAAATGGTTAATGTTTACATGGTTTTCTTAAGGTTAAAAATGGTAAAAAGTGCTCAATACTAATTCACACCCCCCCCCCTCTCAGTATTGGTGAATATTCCAACAATTTTCCATTTCAAAGAGAATATTTTTCAATAAAACAATTGGATCTCTAGATGGAAATATTCACCCCCTATAATAGAATACGATACCAAGGATTAGTTAAAATAGGGTTAAAATGGATCAGAGAATAATTTTAAATGACATCTATCTCCACTACACTATTGTATTTACCAATGGAAAAGTGACTACATTCAAGACACACAATTTTCCCATCTAACCCTTCAACCAAAATTTCTTCAAGATATTGTTCAAGAGGTTTTTCAGCAACAAGAATATTCAAAAAAATATATTCTTCATTATCATAATCACTTGAATGGTCATCAAATTTGATATCCAACACTATATAGAATTCAGTTTCATAATCTCATGAGGAAGACCTTGATTCCTCCAATATTTACGAAGCAACTAGTCAGCCACCTTGACTAAGAAATAAATAAATAAACATGAAGTTCAAGTGATCAAATTACTAAGGAAAACTATGTGTAACACCAATCAACACTCTACTAGAACAACCCATAAAGGTAAGCCACAATAAAACACACCCTTCCAAAAATCAAGAACTCAAAGGTGATCAAATCCCTTGATATCAATTAGTGAAGAGAAAAAAAGAGAGCCTTCCAAAAATTAACCATGGGGTAAGAAGAACCCAAGACCAACCAACAAAGAAATGAGATAATTTATAGTATCCTTCAACAACAAAATCACCCAAGGTGTAATCTCCCTTATGAATATGGGAAACATCTAAGGGAGTTGAGACTGAGATCTATTGTTTTCCTTAAGTACAACAATCACTTCTCACTTATAGTCATTTATAATTTTTCAACAACACAGTTATACCAATAGAGGACAAACACCTTCATTAACCACTCACAAAACCATATCAAATATCAAAACACCAATGTTTTTACATGGTAAAACCCCTGTGGGGAAACATCCATGGACCCAGCCAACATGGCCACTTAGAGAAATTTATTAATGCAAAAGAAAAAAATTACAAGAGGGTTACAATAGAATTTCTCACAATTGATCATTGACAAATGACCCTCCATGATCTTTAAATATATATCATGGACCAATCGAGTGTTAAGCCACATATCAATGTAGCCATTAATATTGAGGAGAATATGAGTTGTCAGATCAGTGTATGTCAGGAACATATCATGACCATTGAATTACCTAACTACAAATGCATACTAATGCATACTAAAGAAACACACTTTACCTAATGACACACTAGACCAAGTTGAACTTAACTAACTTCTAAGTGTCTAAATATCCTAACATCCACCCTTAAGAACAACTTGGGATAGGTTTTAAGGATTTACAAAGGTGACAAAATAGGATAAGAAAGGAGGCATTAGAGCCTATCCCCCCTTAATGACAACTTCTTGAACTCCTAACATAGATCAAAGTTTGGGAAAATCCACTTATGTAAGATACTTTATTAAAATTCCTACAACTTGATATTTTGTAGGGAAGAAGAGCACTTCAACAACTCTATCATGAATGAGATTTCTAATGAATTTCATGTGTATCTTGATGTGTTTTTTTGCTAATGTTAAACTGGATCTTTGGATGGCTTCATAGCATTCTGATTGTCACACTAGAGGGTGGTCATATGTTGTTGTTGGAATCCAAACTCTGAAATGATATATTGAAGCCACAAGGCCTCTTGACTTTCATTAATCATTGCTCGATACTCTTCTTCTGTTGAAGAAACAGAAACAACATGTTGTTTCTTATAGTCCCAAGTGATAGGTCCTAAACCAAGGCTGAAAACATAACATGCAGTAGGCTTTCGATCATCAGGGTCACTGACCCAATATTAATTAGTGAAACCAACCAATAAAGGAGTCCCCCCTAATCTGTAATGTATCCCAAACTAAATTGTACCCCAGTCATACTGAAGTATCCTTTTAGCTAATTTTGAATGGATTTCATGGGGTGTTTGCATATATCAGGCAATAATACCAACAAAAAAGGAAATATCACAACAGGTATGAGTCAAATATAATATACTACCAACTAACTGATGTTACAGAGTGGCATAAACTTCAGGAGAAGTACATGTGGCAACAAGTTTGACTCCATATTGGAAGGGAGAAGGGGATGGTTTGGAATCTTTCATGTTAAAGAGGAGAAGAAGGTCACAAGCATACTTACACTGGGAAAGAAAAATTCCTTCCTTGGTTTGCAATACTTGGAGGCCAAGGAAATAATGCAAATAACCTAATTCTTTCATTTTAAATTTATTTTTAAGGTTGGTTTTCAAATGGGTTAAAAGTTTAGGGTCACTACCAATGAGGATAAGTTCATCAACATAAAGAACAAGTATTATGATATGGATTTCTACTTTCTTTGTATAGACATTTGGATCAAAATGACATCTAGAAAAGCCAAAGTCTAGAAGAAATTTGTCCATTTTGGCATACCAAGCTCGAGTGGATTTATTAAGACTATAAAGATATTTCTTAAGGTGACAAACAAGTCTGGAGTCATTCCAGACATAGCTAGGAGGTTTTTCCATGTAGATTTATTCTTGCAAATCCCCATACAAGAAGGAAGATTTAACATCCATCTGATGGACCTCCCATTTATGTGAGACAGTAAGGGATAGAACAAGGTGAATGGAATTCATTTTGGCTACAAGGGAAAAGGCTTAATTATAGTCAATGCCTTTAACTTGAGAGACTCCTTTAGCTACTAACTGAGCCTTGTGTCTTTCAACACTTCCAACTAATGCATACTTTGTTCTATACATCCATTTAGATTTGAGAATTTTTCTTCCTTTCAAAAGAGGTATAAGATCCAAAATATCATTTGTCATTAAAGAGAGATACTCTTTGTTCATTGCTATGTCCAATCATGATGAATTGAATCTTCTACAAATGTCTCTAGATCACGAGTCTCTGAAACTTGAGACAAAAGAGAAGAAGCACATTGGAACTATGAATATGTTTGACATTCATCTGAAGGATCATCGGCAAGATCACCAACTACTTCTCGAGTTGAATAGACCCATATTGGAAATGGTGGTACTAGTGCAGGCTTATGTTCAATGGACTCATCTAGAGGAAGGTTAGCAAGAGGAGGTCAATTTTCATCCTCATTGTCATCATCTGGAGAAAAAGAAATCGGAGTAGGGATAGAATATGGAACAAACATTGAAGATAGATCGTGGGCTGTAGATGTTATAAGAATCGAATTAGGCTCGCAGGCCAAGAGAATTTCATCAAATTTAACATCTCTTCTAATAATAATTTCATTAGAATGAGGTTGAAGAATTTTGTAAACTTTGACATCTTTAGAATAACCAAAAAAAATAAACTTCTCACTTTTAGGCTACAATGCTTTCCTTTTCTCATCAAGTTTGTGAGCCCATGTTATACTACCAAATACGCGAAAGTGGCTTACATCTGTCTTAATTTTATTCCACGATTCTTTTGGCATTATATTTTTTAGAGCCTTTTTGCGAGTGCAATTTACTATGTAATTTGAAAAATTGATGGCTTCCTCCCAATGATGAAAAATTAATCATTTAGATTGGATCATACAATTATATATTTTCCTTTAATGTGTGATTCTTTCTCTTAGCATCACCAATTTTTTGTGTTGTATATGGAACAGTGTGTTGCATTTGGATTCCTTATGCAGTGTAGTAACTTGTAAAATTGTTGTTCAAATATTCACCTCCATTATTCGTTATTAACCTTTGAAGTTGATGTCTATATTTTTTTATACAAGGGCCTTGTAGGCCAAAAACTTGTCAAAAAATTCCCAGTTAAGTTTTAAAGAGTAAACCCAAGTGCATATGGGTAAGTCATCAACGAAATTTAAGAAATACTTGCACCCAACTAAAGAAGGAGAAGAAAGTGGACCACACAAATCACTGTGAGCAAGTTGCAAAGGGGTTGAGGCATGCTAAGAGGCACGCATGTCAAAATTGTCTTGAAGATGTTTTCTGAGAACACAACCGGCACAAACACCATCTATGCAAGAAATAAGATGAAGATCAATCACCATGTGTTGATTACATACTTTTTGCAATGAGAGATAGTTTAGATGACCAAACTGCTCATGCCTATTGATCTAAAAGACTATTTTACGGTCTTAACGTAAACCTCATGAGGATATGAATCCCGCTACGTTTTTAGAGAGGTGGTACTCCACTTTTTCTTATAAACTTATAAAAATAAATAAATAAAAATTTTGAGAAGGACCAAACTTTTGAAAAACCTAACATTCACATTCAGAAACGTAGTTGAGATTGGGACCAGGTATCTTTAAAATAAAACCATATATACAATATTTTACAAAGTAGATAAACTAAACACGTATGATAAATAAGAGGCTGACATTTCCATCACAACATTCATCAAGACAATAAACAATATCCAAAGTAAAGAGAAAAAAAAGATGGACCACATATATAAGAGAATTTTAAATGGTCATTCCATTAGGCACCAAAAATATTATGATGGATAAAACATTTGGAAACTCAAGCTTCAAATCAAATTCTTTGAGAATACAATAATCTAGTATCCCAAGTAGTTCTCTTGGAGTCTAAAAAAATAATACAAGTCTTTAAATACAAAGTAAATGTCTTTAAAGAAAATATTTGCATTCTCCCTTCAAAGAGGACTGGGATTGGTCTCCCACGAACCATAAAATGAAAATACCTGGAACATAAGAGGAAAGCAATCAAGGGCCATCCTTGTTTTCACACAATATTGAGAAATAGAAGGCAGTGTGAAAAATGATTGTGGAAGAAATAGACACAAAAATGAGGGAACAAAGTTGTTACTTGACTCACTGTGATGGAAAGTTCTCATAACCGTTTACTTGCTTGAATTTGTTTCTTTTATAGGTGCACATTGTGGTTGAAGTGGAGTAACCACTGAAATTGTTTCTTGATTTTCTAGTTTGGTAATTCGGATTAATTCATTTTTCAACCACTCCTTGATATAATCCCTTAAAGGTGTTATAGTAATTTCATGCTTAGCTTTAATTTCAAGTGATCAATTTTCAATTTCTCTCTAATCCATCACCAATTGATGTAACGTGTCATCAACTTCATAATTCTTGTTGATATATCAAACTAACCATTTTTCAATTTCTTCTTCGGAAAAGTCTATTGTTTCGGTAAATTCATTTTCCCAAGAAAATTTTAGAGCATTAAGTTGTCCCATTAAGTATTATTTTGATAAAATCATGGTATCCATCAATAAATTGGGACCAGCAAGTTCCTTTGTAAGATCCACAAATTTAAGAAACAAATCATTTTTTTATTTTTCAAAACATCAGTCTAATTTATCATTTCTTTCAAATCTTTAATTCTTCTTGGCCAACATGCATTGAATTGTTTCATTCGGTAAGTTGAAGGAATTTTTTGTTCTTTTTTGTGAGCTTCACTTAAGCTCGATACCTTAGCTAAGAATGTATTCACAACTTCTCTATAAAATCCTTCATCATTTTCTAGGTCCTTTTGCAGGTACTCGAAATTATGTATTCTTGATGAAAATCTAGCAATAGTTTGAGAAAGCTCCCAAATTTCTTGAATTATATCAATTCTCTTTTGTATGACATCACCAACATATTTTCTTATTGTTTGTAATAAGATTGATGAGCCTTTATATTTTATGTTGTTTTCTGGGACATTTTCTAACACAAATGCAAGTTGGATTGAATTCAAAGGTTTGGGAAACAATGGTCCTGGTATTAAGGAAACTTCTAACTCTTTTATCCTCTTTTTCAACTCTAAATTTTCTTTTTCCATATTATCAATACACTGCTTCAAAGATTCTCCAGTTGCGCCATGGAACTGTGTAATTTTTTATGGTGCAATTCCATCCAAATCAATTGAAGACTTCCATATTTTCAATGACCTCTTATTTTTAGTATTGACTTTTTCCAATAATAATTTTTTAGACTCACGATTGCATGCCACGTGGTGCAAAGTAACATATTCCTCCTCAAATATTCTAGATTCTTGAGTAATCATGGCTTCAACAATTTCCGTAGTTTCCATTAGTCTCTATGCAAACCAACTAGGTTCTTCAATGAGCTCATCAATGTCCATTACTCGTGGACTCTCCTAGACTTCAGGTATGCTTAACCTTGTTTTTGATGTATTTGTTTTTATTTTGACAGAAGTATATGCAATATGAGATTTTTCAATACTTTTTGTAGGTGGGTCTTTATCACCACCATTGATTGACCCTCCTGAAATTGTTCAACTTTAGAGAAATATGAAGAGTGACCAATCAATTCCATGTGTACAGTGAATTTGTTATTTGGGTCAAACCCCTTAACATATTTAGCTTCATTTAAGCCCAGTTGTTCATGATGTCCTATCAATTCATCGAGGTGGGTTATGTTCTTTACAACGAATTCCCCAATTTTCAATGGTACAGGTATGAATTGTTTTTTCTCTTATCATAGAAGAAATGGGGCCAATTATTTTACTACCTGCAAATTTCCTCAGCAAAGAGTCTATCTCATACATAGAATGGGAGAAGAAAAGGCTTCTCTTCACTAACAAACAACCTGATAACAGTAAATTCTTCAGAATTTTCATAAGCTCATTTCCCAAAGAGAAAGGTGGCTACTTCAAGACATAGTCTTGATGCATTATAACCAAAAATCATTTTTTTTAATTTTAAAATGAAACTGTTATGAAATGGGTAAAAATTGTATTCAGATTTATGTTTGTACAAAACCAAGTAACAATCATAAATTGGTTCCAACTTAAAATTAACATGCTTTTCCCTCAGCAAATATTCAAATACATGGCGATAAGTAATGGTGAAGATGAGGTAAGAATTCATATAAAACTTTCGAGTCTTTTTAAGGTTACTCAATTGGAAAGAAACTTCACTTGAAATAATATAACCCCGATCTATAATCGTTTTTTTATGCAAAGCATAATGCAGGGAATATATAACATTTCTTGGTACAAACAAAGTAGATTCCAGACCAACAATGTGGGTGAACAACCATGAAAATTCTCTCTGTGGGTATTTTAGTGAAGTTACCTTAATTCTGGAAGCACCAGGGTTACCACTTTGGTCTTCCAATTAATTTCTTAGAAACTTCTCCCCTCCTTTATGCTACTTCATAAATTCATCGACCTCTTCATTTTTGAATCGCAAGGTAAGTGTAGGGAGTTGTACATTATAGATAATGTTGAAGGAGGTAGAGAAATGGACTGATGTCTGTGCAATTGAATTATTTTTTTCTCATATTTGAACTTATCTATGCACCATTGAACAATTTATTTGAAGTCTAACACTTTTGGAACACAACCTGCTAATGTTATTCCTGAGGTCCAAATTAAGTTTGTTTTCTTCTCAGCCAGAGAAAGAGTCTTTTGGTAATTGTATGCTTTGGACCACTCAAACTCTTGATCCTCACTCCCAAGTGTATTTAGTGTATCTCCACAATACAACTCTTTTTTCTTACTTGATATTCTTTTTCTTCTTTTGTCTTTGACAATAGGTGGCGCTACTATCAATATTTATAGCTTGGCATATTCATTTTTACATAATTTCACCATACATTGTCCTGATAGTTCAATCAATCATAAATATTTCTTTTAATATTTTCGGCTTACATGAGATTTGAATTTGTTGCAAGCTTTAACGAATGTTTTGTGAATTCAATAATGGAATTATGCTTACACAATTGGCTGCTGGTGTGGCGGGGACAATAAATGTGATGGGAAGTGGTGATGTAATGTCGTGGTGGATGAAAAATGTGAAGTATGAGAGTGTAAAATGAGGAATGGAAAGTGAATACTATATAACGCGGACCTGTAGACTTATGAACACGGATATGAGGAAGGGTAAGGAGGTCCACACCAAAATGAGAAATATGGTTAAGAATTGCAAAAATTTATTTTGAAGATCGAATAAGTAAAAGGTGTGGTTTGGAGAACACAAGACTTCAAACCTACGAACCTAGAAACAAGAAGAAGGTTATCATATGGTTAGTGGCTCTACATCCGCTTTTTATGAAAATTGACTGAGTGTTTAAAAAGTGAAAAAGGTACAATTGGGGAAACAAAAAAGTGAGAAGTGCAATTTTGGGAACGCGGGATTGTGGACCTTGGACCTGCGAGCCTGGAGACTCAAGAAAATTTGACAGATGATATGTGGCTCTGTATCCACATTTCAAGAAAATGACTAAGTTTGAAAAAGGTGAAAAGTGCATTATGGAGGATGATAAATAAAAAGTGAAAAATGTAGAATGTGTCACTGGGGATCTGCAAACCTACAGACATGCAGTTCCAATACTTTTTTTACCCCTTGCTCCACATTACTTGAAAATTGGCTAAGTGTTGGAAAAACTTTGATAATAAATAAATAAAGGAAACAAACAAAAGAAAAGACAAGAAAAATCCTATAAGTGGTTAAATGAAAACACCAATTTGATCATGAATGTGGATCAACAATGTCAAAGTTTTCTCAAGTCATCGCTATGAGAAACAAAAACTTATGGAAAAGATGATGACCCAAAGTTGTCAAACTTGTACAACCTGGTAATATCATTGGCAATTCTAATTGCAAGGACATGCTTAGGATATTTTAAATCCTTGATTACAACTTGGTGAGGTGAAAACTCTACGATTTTACCTTCACCTGAATGAGTGATCTGATACACTAATAGAAGGTTGAAATAAATACTTGGAACACATAATACATCATTGAAATTACCATTATCTACCTGAACTATTCCAAACCCTACAAAATTAGGAGATATATCATCACCAACAAATATTTTATTGGTGTTACATTTAAGAGAAGAAAAGATGGAT
>SNQJ01S0284071.1:0-11060 GCA_010110895.2 Picea sitchensis | reverse complement strand
ATTAGATACAAAGGTCTCTTGATTGGAGCTATTATTTGGACAAATGAATGAGATAACACTTGGTCTCTGATGTAACCAATAAACTGAGATTCATTCACAAGGTCTAAAAAATATGCAAACACACGAGAATGGAAAACAACTCCCTTTTATTCCTTCTTCATCATAACTATTACAATGGAATTTCAACCCCTTATAACTACTATCTAAGATTTTTGAAAACAACTAATTTTAGGAAATTCTCACATGACTCTAAAACTGACCAATAAGTAAGAGATAACTAGAGCGACAATATTTGTCAACTCGCTTTTATGATTAAGTTCATAAACTAAGAGATAACTGATAATTAAAATTTAAAAATTCTCTTAAAAACACTAAAACCCCAATTTGAGGCCTTATATGAAGGAATTTGGCCCTAGAAAAGTGTTGAAATGATGTCCAATCTAAATTATTGAATTGGAAAAGTAGTAAACTCTTAGGGACGCAACACCCTATAAACTTTCATCCTAAACGGATAATCGAGTCAAAAGTTATGACCCTCATAAAATCCCTGGAAAATCCCTGCATCATTCTCCTCTCGTTGAAAAGAACGCATCTCCTGCAAGTTGTTGTCTTCAAATTGTGGCCACTTAACGAGATCTAGGTTCAGCAAGTCCCCCTCTGTAATCCATGTACTCTATGTTGGTGCTACGCCTTCCCACTGGACCAGATATTGGTTGTATTGGCCTTACCGAGTATGAAGGGTCTTCTTATCTAAAATATGTGCAATATTTTCCTTTTTCTTGCTCGGAATGACATGTTGCCAATCCACCTATGCCTCACTATCATCACCCAAGTCGTCCCCATGGAATATATACAAATCAAAAACATTAAACACAGGGGAGATATCGAGATCGGCTAGTAAATCAACCTTATAAGCATTGTCGTTGATTTTCTTGAGAATCTTGCAAGGGCCAATTTTCTTATACCTCAATTTATGGTAGGTTCCTCTAGGAAACCGCTCTTTCCATAAATAAACCATCACCAAATCACCTTCATTGAATACCTGGTATCGTCGGTGAGCATCTTTTATAATTTTGTTATGTTTATTACTGGTTTGCAACTTTTGTCTCACTTGTTGCTACAACTATTGAATGTGTTCTAGAAATTCTTCCCCGTCATCATTGATCCTATCCCTAAGTGATAGCTTCACTAAATCTAGGACACCCATAGGATTTGTAATGTAAACAACCTGAAATGGAGATTTACCTGTAGATCTATTCACTGTACAATTGTAAGAAAATTTTGCTTGAGGTAAAGCCAAATCCCACTGCTTGGGATTCTCTCCAACAATGCTTCGTAACAAGTTTCCCAAACTCCGATTTACTACCTCGATTTGACCATCTGTTTGGGGGTTGTTATCCCCATTTTGTGGGATAAATAAGGAGATGATGTCTCGAGGCCCTCAGGTTTAATACATGGAGTAACAAGAGACAGCCTAACCATTAGCGTCCACTTGAACAGATAGAGACACACCTGACCACCACAGCTCCAGGTTGATCACGACGGTATCCACCACATCATCTCGCCTCTGGAAGACATTGGGTCTTTCTCCATGAGGTACAAGTCAGGTATTATGGTGAGTTTCATTTCAATATTTGAGGCATTTGATTTTGTCACACCTATTACTACTTTTGATTATGTGACATTTGCTTGGACATTATGCTCTTTGCCCTGTTTCACCTTGGTGATTGACATTGTGCCCTAGTAAGTGGGTCACCCTTAGGGATAGGTATGATGTTGGGAGGTCCTTTGAATGAGTCATCATTCCATTCCATACCATACTTGTCACTTTCCACACTTCATCCCCTCATATCCTCACCTTTTGGGTTTTTTGAGTATACGGACCCAAGAAGGGGTTGTCCCTCACTTCATGGGAAGAAGGGGTTGAAGGCCCAGAGGCTTGTGGCTGGAAAAAGATAAAATATTGATTATGAACCTTCCAGATGCTCACCCAAAGAGGTCTTGAGAGCAATGAAAATCTTCTCCTAAAAAATCAAAGACCTGCAAAATCAAACACATAACATAAATGTCCCACTTGTTTGAGGGATTTACACAACGTGCATTACAAGTTAGACTATACCCCCATTGCACTATGTGTACTTATCCCTTCAAGTGGCACTTTGGTACTTCCCCCCAAGCTAATCGATTCACCCTAGGGACTACTCAGTGTTTGGACCTTAATTAATTAATGGCAATGAATGGGCTTGGAAAAAGGATGCATTGAAAATGAAGGTGCGACACACCCTCTACAAAGGCACCCATAAGTGAGAAACTACAACCCCTTGTATGTCATGAACCCCATTCCAAAAAGTTTTCCCCTCATCCATGACACCTCATCCACATAACTTAGAAAAATGTCCCCTCCGGAAACACCCCTAAACTTGAGGAACGATTCATCCAATAGGTCATTTTTTCAACCCTCCCATAGCTAAACTTGGCAAATTGCATAGGGTCTTTGAGCATTAGTTTATTTTCATGAGGTGGTTTGGATGTACTTGTTTATATGGATCTTTTATTGATTTTATTTACTCATCATGATTCTTTGACTTGAGATCCTTAGAGGGCGTATCCATTTTTCTTTGCAGGACCCAACTGGTGGACAATTTTGGAGGAAAAATCCTAGCTTGGGCTTCCATGGGCCTTGAATCCCACAGGTTGGATGCCAACGGCCCACATGTCATATCATAGAGACATGCCTTTGTAGTCCTATAATACATCATGGAGGACCTAACCTAGCCCCTACCACCCAAACGTTTTTCCCAAGAAGGCCAAAACGTCACCCTTGAAGGCTTGATGTCATAAAGGGGCAAGGGTTTGGTGGTGGTTGAGGACACTTGGAACGTTTTGGAGGAAAGATCCCATGGATCATGGATGAGATGGCTTGGATTGAAGACACTTGGCTTTTGGAAGCCCAACGTCCCTTCTCCAATCTCAATGACTTGACTTAAAGTGACAAAAGTTACCCAAAAGGAGGGTGGCTTCATGTTTTAGGGTTTCTTTCATGTGCAAAAGTATGAATTAAATAAAAATATTTTGTAAAGGGGCAAGATTAGGGTTGTTGACCCCTTATCTTGTGGTTTACCCTAAATTATGTGGACAAACTATGTTTAAGACATTTTGTATAAATAGAGATCATGTGTATCTCATTTTCATCATAGCTATCCCATTGTGAGAAGCCTCTGTAGCTGAAATTTGCACACCCTATGTGCTCTTGTTATGGTTTCTTCATGCTATTGGTGGAAGAAGTAGCGTGCTACCTCTCTTGGATCTTTTCTATTGCATTTGTGGTGGATTTATCTTGGTAAGAGGAGGTTTATCTTGTCATTTCTTGGACTAGGTAAGGATTTATCTTGTTGATGCTTCATTGCTTGGTTAAAATTTTGGTTTGCTATATTTATTGGGGAGTATAAGGATTTAAAACCCCACCATTATCTGTATTTTTTGTCTAGAATTAATTTGTTGCACGAGGTTTTACTAGGAGAAGTAAAAGGGTTTACACCCTCCTAGTATCTCTTAGTTAGCATTTGCTTTCCTTGGGGAGTAAAATGGTTTACACCCCCAAGAACATAGCACTTGTTATCTCCTCATTTATCTTAATTCATAACCCAATAGCTAAAGGCACTAAAAATAATTTCATTGGAGAAATAAAATATTGCATTGGTTAACGTGAAAACTCAGGATTTTGAGGTTGTCTAAATTGGAATCAATTATATGCTTTATATGCTTGGTTGAGCCACTAGGGCATCACCTTTGGCTAAGTGCTTCTTTCTTCTGTCATAACATTTTATCTACAGCCATTAGGGCTATATAAACCCTAATATAACTTTCTAATTAATTCACAAACCAACCGTCAAAAGTTGCTAAAAGTTTGCCCCTATAATCTACTAACCCTAGTGCAATTTTTGGGTGGATTGTTGGAAATTTTTTATGGTTGATGTCTTGGATATAACAAATTGAATGATACATCTATAAGGCTTCAAATTACATCACTGCAATGCTATTTATTTCATCCTTATTTCAAGTTAAATTCTTGCTCTTTCATTCTTGAGTTAAACTAGTATTTACTAGCTTGTCTCTTGCTTATTTTACTAGACTTTTAGCATATTCATTTGCTGCTCTTACTATATTTTGTTGTTGATATATATATATTATTATTTAATGCTGCAATTAAGGACATAAATATTAAATTTCTAGTCCACCTAACATATTATGTGCATACTTGGCTTTTCTTATGTCTCGAGCAGGTACAATCACCCTTTGCGGGTACTCATACCTCTTGGAAACCATTGGCTACCACCAAGACTCTTTCCTAAGAATTTTCGTGCTTAGTATATTGACCTATAGGGGTAACCTCTTTCATCTCTTCAATTTCCATATCATTTCCCCCAAGGTCACCAGGATTCCCCCCTTGAGGTGATTCCTTCATCTCTAAAGTGATGGGAATACTTGCCTATGGTGACAGTGGGTATGTGTTCTCTTAGTTGTCTCCATTTTGTGGTTGGGTTGGGATACCTACAACTTGTGCAATAATAGGGATGATAGACACTATTGAACTATAATTTAGTCCCCATTTTCTTCCATAAATTCCTACAAAAATGACCCAAGGACTGAGTATCTCTATCAGAGGTAATAGTTTTTGGAACCCCCCATGCAATCTAACTTCTAAAAAAAAACAATTATGCCACCCTCAATGCACCACTACTTTTCTTGCAAGAAATAAAATGAGCCATTTTAGAGAACCTATCAACAACCACAAAAATAGAATCATTACATCATTGTGTGTTTGGGATCCCCAACCCAAAATCCATGCTCAGATTTGTCCATGGTCATGTGGGCACTTGCAATGGCATATACAACCCTATGTTTTGTGAGTGTCTTTTATCCATTTGGAAAATCCTACATCGTTCCACATACTTGGTTATATCCTTTTTCATCTTCGGCCAGTAATGCTTATCTTCGATTAAGGCTAGCATCTTATCCTTTCCAAAATAACCTGCCCGACCACCACTGTGAAGGTATTTGATAATGTTTTCCCTCATTGAACCAATTGGAATGCATAGTTTTTTTTCCATTGAAGAGGTGGCCATCTTGCATAAAATATTCACCTTGATTAAGATCCATGTTCCTATAGACTGAAGTCTTCAATTGTGCCACAATCTCCTGAAAATCATTATCAGATGCATAAAGATCCTTTAATGCAGCAAACCTAATTACTAGATTTTTCATGGTTGTCAAAAGAACAGTGCGCCGACTCAAAGCATTTGCAGCTTGATTTTGTCGTCCTAATTTGTGCTTCAGAAGAAAGGTGTAGCCTTGTAAGAAAGAGACCCATTTTGCATGTTTATTGTTCAATTTATTTTGGGTGTTTACATATTTTAATGCAATGTGATCGGTAAATAACACAAACTCTTTTGGCACTAAATAATTCCTCCAATGTTGCTATGCTTCCACAATTGCATAAAATTCTACATCATATGTGGAGTAGTTTTTTCTTACCTTATTCAACTTTTCACTAAAGAATGCAATTGGTCTACCTGCATGGCTAAATACAGCTCAAGTGCCTACATGTGAAGCAACATAGTCTACCTCAAACACTTCATCAAAATCCGGTAAGGATAATATGGGTGCCTCAATTACCTTCTTCTTTGGAAACTTAAAACTTTCCTTAGCTTCATTGGTCCACATGAATGTATTTCCTTTGGTGTAATCTGTTATGGATGCTACAATACTGCTAAAATTTTGAAATTTCTAGTAAAAGGTGGCCATCCCATGAAAACTTCTTACCTCTATTATGCTCCTAGGACTAGGCCACTCCAAAATTGCTCTAGCCTTCTTTGAATCCATCTTGACTCCTTCTACCAAGATCAAAAAACCCAAAAATACCAAACTTTCTTCCAAGAACCTACATTTCTTCAGGTTTGCATAAAGTTGATGTGTTCTCAATGCATCCAATATAATTTTTAAATGTTGCAAGTGATCTTCTTTGTTGTTACTAAAAACTAGGATGTCATCAAAATAAATGACAACAAAGTTACCAATATAAGGTCGAAGCACAGTATTCATCAATCGTATGAAATTACTAGGTGCATTGGAAAGCTCACATGGAATCACCATCCATTGATATAGTCCATCCCTGGCCTTGAAGGTGGTTTTCCATTCATCCCCTTGGTGAATTCGGATCTGGTGGTATCCACTTCGTAAATCAATATTACTAAAATATTTAGCTCCACCTAGCACATCCATCATGTCGTCCAAGTGTGGAATAGGAAATCGATATTTGATGGTAATTTTATTGATTGCTCTGCTATTTTTTCACATCCTCCATGTATTATCCTTTTTTGGAGTCAACAATGTCGATACAGCATAGTGACTCATGCTTTCTCTTACCAAACCTTTCTTTATAAGTTATGTCACTTGTTGATTGAGTTATGCATGTTGTGTAGGACTCATCCTATAGGATCCCTGATTAGGTAAAGATGATCCTAGGATTAGATCAATGTGATGTTGAATATCCCTCTTTGGTGGAAGCCCATCAAGTATTTCATTAGGAATAACATCAACATATTCTTCTAGTAACTTGGCCACTTCAGTAGGAATTGGTACATCTTCTACAGATCCTTTTTGCACTATTAATGCATAGCAGAATCATGTTGCCTACGTTTCCTTAACAAACTCTCTTTCTGGCAACATATTCTCAGTTTTTCCCTCATCCTTAAGGGTCAATAAGATGACTTTTAATCCATCCTTCCAAAAGCTGTAGGTATTCTTTCCTCTAACATCCATGATTTTTTTGTCATATTGTCAAGGCCTCCCTAATAACAGATGACATGCATCCATCAGAATGACACCACACCATACTTCATCTTCATAAGTCTTACCAATGGAAAACTTGATCAAAGATCTTTTATTAATGGTGACTTCATTCCCCTTTTTGCACCATGTAATTCGGTAAGGATGGGGATGTGATTCATAGCATAATTTCAACTTATCTACCATCTCTTTGGAAGCCATATTCTCACAACTGCCACTATCAATAATAACTTGACATACCTTTCCCCCGAAAGTGCATCTGGTTCAAAAAATATATGTCCAAAGCTAAGAATCTTCATTGTCGCTACTCTTCCTTTACTCTTTTTTGAGAATTGCCATTGACCTTTGTATCATGAGACTCTCCCCCATATCAAGCGGGACTTCAGATTCAGCTCCTTCTTCATTCTTATCTTGTACCAAGTTCAAACTAGGCTATTGTCCTTTCTTTGTCTCTTGCATGTTATAATTTGGGCATTCAAATGCTCAATGACCCTCTACACCACACCTGAAACACACATAATTTCCTCCTCTACCACCATTGTAACCTATACCCCTGAAATCCTCTTCCTCGTGGCTAATTCAGGTTACCTTGTCAAGTATATTCTACTTTTTCATCTCCTTGGTATGATTCGACTTTTCCATAGTTAAAACCACCCCATGAGGCAGATGATGTACCCCTCCTTGCCCCTCTATTCCTTTGAGAAAATTGTCGGATTTTTTTTTCCTTGGCCTTTAAGGATAATTGGTATGCCTCTTCCACGTTTTGAACCCTATGCATGCTCAGTTCATCTTGAATATAAAATTTTAAACAATTTACATACCATGCAGCCAGTTGCTCATCAGTTTCCTGGTGATCCACACGAATGGACAACTGATCAAACTCGTTTGTGAGCTCCTCCACTGTGGAAATGTTTTGATTCAAGCTATGAAATCTACGAAAAAGGATCTGAGCATAGTCCATAGGAAAAAAATATTCTCGCAATTTTTTTCCATCTTGCTCCAGGTATTTTGTCTTTTCCTTTTTTTTCCATGTCTTTATGCACATGATCCTACCAGATCATGGCGTAACCCTTCAACTTGGTGCATGAAAATTTCACCTTAATTTCCTCTTGCATAAGCTGCCATTCAAAAAAAAACTCCATGGCATTCATCCAATCTATTAACTCCTTTGGTTTAAGATTCCCTGCATATTATGAAACTTCCATCTTGATCCTATCATTTCTTCCTTCTAGAGCCATGAGAACCCTTTATTCAAAATTTATGTGCTCTCATTTTTCTTCTTCATGTTATATATGATGATCTACATCTCCTTGGTCTATCTCCTCATCATAAACTTCTCTTTTTATTATTCTCTGAATAGCCAACATGTTTGTAAGATATGCTACTTTCCTTTGGAGGTTTTGCATATCTCTATGCATATAATCAAGACTTGTTCTTCCTCTTCCTCTCTCATCCATCTTCCTAGTCTGATACTAGATGATGTAGCCAATAAACTGAGATTTGTTCACAAGATCTAAAAAACATGCAAACACATGAGAATGGAAAACAACTCTCTTTTATTACTTATCCATCCTAACTATTACAATGTAAGTTCAACCCCTTATAACTACTATCTAAGATTTTTGAAAATAACTAATTTTAGGAAATTCTCGCATGACTCTAAAATTGACCAGTAACTAAGAGCTAACTAGAGAGACACTATTTGTCAACTCGCTCTTCTGATTAATTTCATAAACTAAGAGATAACTGATAATTTAAAATTTGAAATTCTTGTAAAAACACTAAAACCCCAATTTGAGGCCTTATATGAAGGAATTTGGCCTCGGAAAAGTGTCAAAATGATGTCCAATTTGAAGGACCAAATCGACACGACAGTGAACTCTTCAAGATGCAAATCCCTGTAAAATTTCAGAGCAAACAGATAATCGAGTCAAAAGTTATGACCCTCGAATAATCTTTGCATCAGTATCTCAGGGAAGGTCCATCAACAATGCCCCCTATAACAAATCTACACATAAACTCTAATGTATATATGTGGTATGAAATCTAAATTTAATATTTATTTATTAGTGGTTATGTACATGTATGATATGACAATTTTTCAAGTTTAAGATGGTGTCTTTAGAGATCTGAGATGCAAGTAGAATACATTTAACATAATTATCATATACATATATATTCAATTTTAAATAAATTAAGAAAATATTTTTATTTAAAATAAAAGATAATTTATTTCAAATTTATTTGTAGTTAGAGGTGTTAGTCCACTATATTGTCATCTCCTAGAGAGTTTTTGATCTTCCATGATGGAAATTTGGTGAGTACGGGGTTTGCTCGATATCCCCTCCCCCCCCCAAAAAAAAAGGTGTAGGTATTCTTTTCTCCAGCATCCATGACTTTTCTATCATATTTCCAAGGCCTCCCTAATAACCGATGACATGCATCCATCGGAATGACATCACACCATACTTCATCTTCATAAGTATTACTGATGGAAAACTTGATAAAGCATCTTTTATTAATGGTGACTGTTAACACATGAATTTGCAACCTATGTCATAGGAATCAAGCATAATTTAGGTTTACCCCCAGGAGCATTTTGGTGTAAATCAGCTGGCATTTTGCCCATTATTTCCACAAGAATAATGAAAATGTTTGAGGTCTAAACAGCTCGAACACCCTCAAAATCCAGTCAAAGGGTGTGTTTTCAAGCCCTTGGTCAAAATTTATCACATAAAGTTGTCAAGGGCCGTAGACCGCAGCCATGAGCATCAAGCGCAACACTTAGAGCAATCTAGTATGGACTCAAAAACAAGTGAGTGAGCAAGTTTTGGTTTTCAGTGGAGGAGATTCCATTCGAAGTTCAGATTTGCGGCCCTCAGGCGGTCGGGATCATAAAAGTGCACGAAGTTTAACACCTGACAGAGGTCCGAAGTCGCGAGGTCAATCCTAGTCGTTGATGCTGGGAAGGGTACGTGGCGAGAGATCATCATTTCGCTGACTCGCGGAGTGGAAAAGTCAAAGGGCAGAATCATGAGGACTCACGAGGTGTGAACTCACGAGTTGATCTGGGTCGTTCAATCCAGAGGAACATGTGGCGCCAGAGCCGAGAAATCGTGATTTCGTGAATCAGGGGTCTTAGCATAAAGCATAGCGCAAACACCCGAAACGCGAAGTCACGAAGCACCTAGTAATTGGGCCCATGGTCACAGGCCGAGGTCACATAGGAGGTGGGCCCAAGAAGAAAGGTAAGCACTCAACACATGATTGGTGACTCGGGTTTTCAAGGAAGCAATCGCGGTCGTCGGATGCATAATAGATAGATCTGACCGTCGATCTGAAAAGTCCATTTCGCAATTTCGTGCATCGTGATACTTGGAATCAAGTGGAGTGGAGACTCCCAAAATGAAAAATAGTGAAACACTCAAGAACTAAGCTCCAGGTTGTGGCCTAGGGTCGCATGATGAAAAGGCTAACACCAGGATCTCTAGGACACGAAGGAAGGGGCGTCGATTTCACGGAGATTTGTAGAGCCTCAAGGCGTCAGGATTGAATTGAAGAAGTCGTGGGCACCGCCTAGAAAGAATTCATGGGTGTCAAGCCTCGTCCTGATCCCAATGAAGGAAGTTATTGAATATGGGGGCAGCAGTTGAGACCTCGTCTCACCCCATAAATGGAAAGCATTGCGGAGAGAAGTCATGAAGGCAAAATGTCCATCTAAGTTTCTTCCTGGATGGATTTTCCTGTAAAACGCATAACTGCTTCTATCTCGCATCTGACATGAGAAGGCCTGCACAGTCTGACAGAGCGGGCGCCGACTAGAAACTTTGAATGCAGGGGCCCGATCACGCTCCTGGTAGTCACGGTAGTTTCTAGTATATATGGACAATTTTGATATTTTGTTAAGGTCGAGGGTTGAGCTACGCTCCCAGATTGTAAAACTGTTGATGAATAAATCTGGTTCTCTGGTTATGTATTTTTATCTAAGACTTCTTGTTTAATGAAAGTCAACTTCTTTTTCATCCTATTTGCTTATGATACTGAAGTTTCCATGATTGAAGGATTCACATGGATTGTGTTAGGGTCCTATAATTATAGGCGAGTCGATTCTTCAACTGTTGATTTGGCATCTCTCCCGGTGACGAAGTATGGCTCAGGTGATTCCTTTTCCTCCCTCCATTCTTGTCGCTCATTTCCCCATCACCTTGCTG
>SNQJ01S0284070.1:0-11060 GCA_010110895.2 Picea sitchensis | reverse complement strand
TTGTTGACTAATCCAAAACTAGGCATGTGAGACTAAAGAAAAGTTTGATGAAAATGCTAGTCTCTTGTTTTTAAAGTTAAGGAAGGTTTGTAGGAATGTGATCAGATACACCAGGTCTATTACAGAGCTACAAATCAGATTTTTATGATGAAATTGATGAGGGCTTTTGGTTGTGGCACATGTTGAGTACATGGTTGAGACAAGTAGTTGATGAGTTGACACATACATGAAATGCATAGTTGATGATGTTGGTAAATATTGATGATTCATAGTTTATGAGTAGTTGACACATGATTGGTACATACTTGGTACATGGTTGGATGCACTTATTTATGGTACAAGTTGATTACAGGATTGTGCATGGTTGATGTACTTGTTTATGGTACAGGTTGATTACAGGTTGGTGCATGGTTGATGCACTTGTTTATGGTACAGGTTGATTACAGGTTGGTGCATGGTTGATGCACTTGTTTATGGTACAGGTTGATTGCAGGTTGATGCATGGTTCAGATTTATTGGTACATGTTTACAGTGGTATATCTCACAGTGATAATGTGACAATGGTTCCATCATTCTACTTCTACCTCAGGGTGGCAGGACAGGGCAAGGACATGTGGTTGTAGCCGAAGAACATAAGGGGTTGTAGCCTCCTTCTAGTTGTAGCTAGAGAAATGGGGAGTTGGATCTTCCCTCAGGTTTTATCCTGAGAAACTAGGGGGTTGGAGCCTCCTTCCAGTTGCAGTCGGAAAACAAAGGAAGTTGGTGCTTCCAATGAATGTAATTCTTCAAGACATATAAGAAAAAGCATTCCGTGGTTTTCTCCTGATTTGGGTTTCCACGTAAAACACTGGTGTACTGTGTATGTGTATGATTTTTCATTTGTTCATTGCTTATTTACTCTGCAGTTATTGGATGATAATGCTTCATTGATATAACACTTGGACTATATGGTTAAAAAGGGATTAAATTTCTCTATTACTGATTCACCCCCCCTCTCAGTAGGAAAGAAAATTCTTTCCACATGTTGAAATTAGAAATAGTCAATCTCAAAAAGTTAAATGAAAAGACAATTAATACTGTCAATTTCCAAAATAGATCAACTATTCTAGATAAAATTTGGAACAGTCAAAGATCAACTGATGACAAAACTAGTCTTGGATACAATAAGAAATAAGACAGTGACAAGTAGAGCACCATTTACAAACATGGGAAAGGATCAACCTTCTCAAAAGGAAACAATGCAATCACAAACCAATTACAAGCCATGATCTTTGTTAAGGAAGGAAGCTATAGAAGTAAAAATGAAGAAGAAAATTAAATCACAGATCTTTCAAGCCAAAATAAAATCAAGAATGGAAACACCTTCAATGGATATTTCTTTTCTTGTCATAACTTTGGCCATAAAGCAATGCACTGCAAGAAACTAGAGAAATGATATACAAGAAAATCCAAAAAAATCAATTAGATGTTGGAGATGCAATTTTGTTGGGCACATAACAAAATCTTGTCATACAATGAAGTGTTACAACTGTGATAGGTTTGGGCACAAGTCCCAAAGCTGCAGTAGTTCAAAAATTCAATCCTTAAATAAATCATTCAAGTCAGTGAGAAAACCTAATAAAAGTTGGAAGAAGAAAAGAGATGACAAATCTCCAAAAACACAATTAGAAAGAGAATATCCAAAAATAAGAATATCTCATAGAGAGATATGGAGAAGAAAATCTGAAGGAGAAAGAAAGAAAGATGATATTACACCTGAAAATGAAGAAATTAATAATAAGAAAATGATGGGTGAAGGTCCTAATAAAGAATGTGAAATTCAATATGAAATAGATCAAGCTCAAGAAAGGGAAGTGCCTTTAGAAGAATATGGGACAATATCAAATTCTGATGATGTCATAATTTGTTAGCCAAAGAAAGAAAATACAAAAAGAAGTTTAACTTGGTTTCTACACAATCAAAGGATTATGCCAAGAGTTTTTAAATAACATATGGAAAGTCTTGACTATTTAAAGATTAGTGGTAAGAATAAAAATAATTAGTAGGGTTAGTTGTAGAATACAAGAAGGAGAAAATGGACAAAGAGAAGCATGAACTTAGGAGGAGCATGACCTCAGAAGGAGCAAGAAAATATTATTTTTGTCATTTCTGTAAAAAAAGGGAGAAGAGGAAAAGTAAAGGTAGCAGAGAAGTTCAAGGAGTATCATTCAAACAAAGATCAATTGATAAAAAAATTGGTATTAACTCAATTGGTATCAATCCTCAATTGATATTCTTGTGAAATATCAAAGAGGAATAAGAAGCAGATCAAAAAGATCAGTAAGATTCATACTCTTGTTCTATTTGACAAAGGAAAGTCAGTAAGAACTCAGGAGGATTATTTTGGTTATCAAATAAGAAAGTAATTAGATTAAGTTTTGAAAGACTTGATCACTACAAGTTGGTATAAAAAAGACTACTTATTTGAACACAAATATCCCAATGGATTAAGATAAGAAGCTAGTAAAATTCACAAGGGAAGAAAAATATTCAGAGCCTCACTCTTTGTCATTAATGTAAAAGGCAGAAATAATAGATTGACAAGGAGAGTCATTCAGTTATGGTAGGCAGAGCATGATTGCAGGGGGAGTTACCCAAGTTCATATTTTGGTCAAACAACATGCAGACAAACATAGGTTGATCATAAGGGGAGAAACCATTTGCCATTGATTTCAAAGGGGGAGAGTAAATTAAAAAGAGAGAAGCATCATCACAAGGGGAGAGTAACTTAAAAGGAGAGAAGCATCATCACAGGGGGAGTTTGAGTAAGAAGTTAGTGTGTTTCCCTCAATGACAAAGGGGGAGATTGTTGGACATATTGTCATTGATATGTTGATCTGGATTTTATGAGTAGAACGAAATGAATATAGATTATTAACATGTTCTTAACACAAAATAACGAAGATACAGTAAAAATAGTTTTCTATTCAATAAGGAAATAAGCTGAAATTGTAAAATGCAACGGAAACAAGCTTGCTGGAATGGTGGCGGCTTATCTCTGAGAAGAGGTGTGACGACTATGCTCATTCACAAGAAGATGATTACAATGAGGCTCTGAAGGAATTTTTACAATAAACATGAATTCCAAAAACCTTAGACATCCAAAAACTAACCCTAGGAGATGAAGCGGCAAAAGTCATGTGGGCCCCGTTTGGGTAAGTTAGTACATCAACTTCCCGGGGTCGTAACTTTTGCATACGATCTCCGTTTTAGGCATATGATAGCCCATTGGAAAGGTACTGTTGAGGAGATTAATTTCTGGGAAAATATTGTAGGAAACTAGCTATTTCTCCATGTTTTCCCAAAAAACATCGTTTAGGGCCTCAAAACGACTCCAGAAGTGAAAAACTGCTAAAAATAGTAAATTACAAAAATTGCTAGAAAATTGTTTTGAGCCAGTTGGAAGAGGTGGGTGGACACCAATATCCACCTGGATCAATCCTCCCTCCTTAGGAAGCAACGATATCCATTGCATTGAGTTCCCCCGTTAGATGAGGAAATTTCTGCTGAATTTGGCCCTGGGTGAGCCACTTGCCTTGGTGCAGGAGTTGCCCTGCTTTGATGACTCGATAAAGATGGATCCTTTGCTATCGAGTGCCATTTATCTGTGTGTCCACAATATGATCATTGGATGCCTGTTGTATGCAGTCAGGCTTGAGCTCTGTTGGTATCAGTTGTTCTTCTACTTCTGAGGTGTCCAATAATGGTGGGAAATAAGGGCGAAGGAGATCCACGTTGAACACTGGGTACAGGCCAAAGAAAGGAGGAATGTTGATCTCCAAATAATTATTCCCCATGGCCTTGGTGATGGTGTATGGCCCATAAATGAGTGGGTGAATCTTCCGATTGGGTCATGTAAAGTGTTCTTTCTACAAGTGCAACCAAACTTTGTCGCCCACTTGAGACTTATGTGGCACCCGATGTTGATCATGGTGCTGCTTGTACTTGTCATTGGAATTATGTAGGATATCTTGAACCTTTTGGTGGATGCAATGGATCTTCTCAATGAACTGGGTGGATTTTTCAGCTTCAGTTAGAGTAGGATATGTGTCGATCAAGGTGACCGCAAGGGGAAGTGCAACATCTATGGGACCCAATGGTTGGAATCCAAACCCCACCTGAAAGGGGATGTGGCCAGTTGAGTTATGCAGGGCTCGGTTGTAGCTATGCTGGACATAGGGAAGGATATCATCCCATGTGCGAGGGTTCTTTTAATATATATGTGAAGGATATGCACAATCATTTGATTTACAACCTTGGTTTGGCCATTTGTCTGGGGGTGCAAGGACATGGATTTGGTGAGCTTGGTGTCCAGCAGTGACCAGAGGCTCGACCAGAATGTGCTGAGAAATCGACTGTCCTGATCTGAGACAATGGTTTGTGGGATTTCAAAATGTACTCAGACTCATTAAAATAATATCTTGGAAGTGACCTCTACTGTGATGCTCTTCTTGTAGGCAACCATTATCACCATTTTAGAGAAGCAATCAAAAAACAAAAAAACACAATCATTTCCTCGCTTGGTGGACGGGAGGCATGGCATGTAGTCCATTAAGATGGATTCCCATGGCCTATCAGGAGTAGGAAGAGGGGTGTACATGCCCTGTTTCTTAGTGGTCGGTTTGGAAATAGTGGAGGTAGTGTAGGATCTGATATACTCGTTGACCTCTTGTCGAAGTTTCAGCCAATAGAAATTTTTCTGTAGCATCGCCATTGTCTTTTTGACATCGAAGTGTCTTGCCACCTGATTGTGTTGGGATTCCTAGATCATATTCGCTCACTCGCTTGATGGAACACAAATATGGCCCAGATGACACAACAACCCATCCTGGAGATGGAAATTATCAACAACTTCGTTTGCACCCAACATTTGGTAGGTGATGGCGAAGTCCGGGTCTGTCTCATAGAGTTGGGGCCATCCAAAGGTCTCATGGATGCAAGAGTCTAGCACCGTGGTGAGTGCCGCGACTGGCGGTCTGTTTAGGCAATTAATGACATGATTGGTGCTTCCTATTTTATACTTGATGTTGAGGTGGAATTGTTGCAAGTATGTGGACCACTTTTGATGGTGGTCATTCTGCAATTTTCCTTATGTATTCATGAATTGCAGTGGCTTATGATCGGTGTGGATGATTGTCACCTTCCCAAGAATGTAATGTCTCCACTGGCCACAGTCTTGCACAATGGAGTACATTTATTTGTCATAAGTAGGGTACTTACGGAAAACATCTGATAGTGTCTCACTATGATAGGCCACAGGGTGGCCATGATGAGTGAGAACGACACCCACAACATAGTCTGAAGCATCTATCTCGATCTCAAAGGGCTGTTGTAGGTCTGGTAGTGAAAGTACTAGGGTTGATCACAAGCGCTGCTTCAAATCATCGAACGCTTGTTGTTGGGACCGAACCCATGCAAATTTATCCTTACCACCACCCCTAGTTATTTGGCTGAGGGCCCATGCAATCTGGGAGAATCCCAACACAAACTTGCGGTAAAAATTGACAAGGCCCAAGAAGCTCCGAAGCTTAGTGAGTGTGGTTGGGACTGGACAGTCACAGATGACTTGGATCTTGGATGGATCCACATGTACACCATGCTGATCAATGATGTATCCTAGGTAATGGACCCTGTCCATGTCGGAGGATAATTTTTCCAAGTTGGCATATAGCTTGTGCTGCCACAGGGTGTACAAAACCTGCCGAATATGTTGTAAATGAGAATGCCATCCAGATACACCACAACAAAAGTATTGGTGAATGGTCGCAGGATATTGTCCATCATCCTCATGAACGTGGATGGAGCATTTGTCAAACCAAAGGGCATGACCAACCATTCAAAAAGGCCTTCCTTTGACTTGAAGGTGGTCTTCCATACATCTGTCTATTCTATCGGGGCCTAGTGGCATATAGACTTCAGATCAATCTTACTGAAGTATTTGGTCACCGTGAGTTGATCAAGGAGGTCATCGATTTGGGGAATTGGGTACCGGTTTCTGACTGTGATTTTATTCAGAGCCTGGTAATCAATGCAAAGTCACCAGGTTCCATATTTCTTCTGTACCAGCATGATTGAGCTCCTGCAAGGTGATGCGCTGGGACAGATGTGTCCCTTGTGGAGAAGTTCTTGGATATGTCACTTGATCTCCTCATTCTCTAACAGAGAGCGACGATAGACTGGCCCATTGGGCAGCTGTGCACCGGGGGTCTGATCGATGGGGTGCTTGACCTGGTAGTGCAGAGGTACCCCAGTAGATGAGGAGAAGATATCTGAGTATTCTTCCACGACCTTATATACTTGCTTCTGCTATGTGGAGAGGTCGGCCGTAAAGACCCTAGATGTAGCTGTGATCTTTCGCTTATTCTGAGAGTGAATCATAAAGAAGACAAACTTCCTTGTCTAAGAGACGACCTTCCTGCATTTCTTAGCAGAGATCAAGGAAATAACACTAGGTGGGATTGCCTTGGGTATCCTGTACAATTTCCTATTCAAAGTAATAATAACACTACAAGGCCTAGACTCATATACATCATGAAATTTCCATAAATAAGGTTGTCCCAAAAGAAGATCACAAAATTTGAGAGGAGAAACATCAAACAATACCTCATCTTTGAAGGGCTTGATTCCCTACGACAATCGACAATGTTGGCTAACGTGGAGATCACTTCCTTGGTAAAACGATCCAATTGTGTAGGGTTGTGGGTGCGACATTGTCAGCAGGGCTAACTGCTCGACGACTTCTGCTGAGATGAGGTTCTTTTGGCTACCTCTATCAACAATGAAGCGCAGTGGGGTGCCTTTTACCCACATCTGTGAATGGAAGAGGTGCTCTCCTTCTTATGGCTAATTTGGTTAACCATGCTGGAGCTTGGTGGTAGCAAACGTGGAACTGGGTTCCACGTCAATGATCCATCTTCCCCTTTCTGGTTCTGGCTTAGAGTCAAAACCCACATTTGATTCATAGGATTTCACTTTGGCCACCAATGATTTCTTTGAGCGATAGTCAACAGTTTTATGCCAAGGGCTCTTATGGAAGTCGCACAACTTCCCAGTATCTTTATTTGTCTTTCAGGTGTCCTTCTTTGCTTGCGGCTTGGACTGGTTGTCCTGATACTGTCCATATTTTCTCTATCCTTTGTTCTATGGGTTGGGGCTGCCCTTTCCTGGCTTTTGTTGTGAGGGGCTCCCAGGCCCAAATTGTCGCGTCTTTTGTTTGAGCTTCTGCTCGATTTTGATGGCACATCGGTAGGCTGCGCCCAAGGGTGAGATGTCCAAAAATTCCATTTCAGTATGGATGTATCTATGCAGAGCACTGTGATACTTGAGCACCAGATGTCGCTCAAAATATTTGATACCCAACTTGGTGCACAAGGTATGGAAAATATTTGTGAAATCTGGCACTACTTGGTCTCTTTCTTGCCGCAATGTGGTCCATTTGGTATACAAGTCATCATAACTTCTGACAGGGTAGTATTGTTCCTTAATAACATCCCTGAAGTATTCCTAGGTGGATGTGACTATAAATAATGAGGGTTCCTCTATTTCCTTTTGCTCACAGAAAGTTTCCCACCAATCTTTGACATGGGGAATGGCTTTGAGGAGCGCAAAAGTAATATTTTCTCTATTCGAAAAGTTATGGACAAAAAAATACCCTTCTAGTAGATTCAACCACTTGTTTACAATATCTGTGTCTATCTGACCTTCAAATATAGGAATATATAAGTTTATTTGTACCTTGAAGGGGGCAACTCCTCCGCTAGAAGAAGATTCGTCGCTTGTTGGTAGCCACCGAAGGATTTGTGTGAAACTATCCATCATCTCGTTCCTTTGTTGCATGGGGCTTCCTCAATCAACAGTTTGAAAGGATCTCTTGTCCCATCATATTTATTTTCTCCTGGCATGAGAGGTCGCTTGGGAGTGCGGGAGATTTTGTCCTCAAGAGAAACAAGCTCGAGACCCAACTCTTTGTACTCCGACCTCGTTGGGGACATGCATTAAGACGACAAGGAGCAGACCGCTCTGATACCACTAATCCAGATTTTATGAACATAATGAAATGAATACAGATTATTAATAGGTTCTTAACACAAAATAAAGGAGATATAGTAAAATTGGTTTTCTATTCAATAAGGAAATAATCTGAAACTGTCAAATGCAGCGGAAACAAGCTTGCTAGAATGATGGCGGCTTATCTCTGAGAAGAGATGTGACGACCGTTCTCATTCGCAAGAAGATGATTACAATGAGGCTCTAGAGGCCTTTTTACAATAAACAGGAATTATAAAAACCTTATACATTCAAAAACCTAACCCTAGGAGATGAAGCGCCAAAAGTCGTGTGGGCCCCGTTTGGGTAAGTTAGTACATTAAGTTCCCGAGGTCGTAAATTTTGCATACGATCTCCGTTTTAGGCGTATGATAGCCTGTTGGAAAGGTATCATCGAGGAGATTAATTTTGGGGGAAATATAGAAGGACATTATATATTTCTTCCAATTTTCCCCAAAAACATCGTTTAGGGCCTCAAAACGGCTCTAGAAGTGAAAAACTGCTAAAAATAGTAAATTACCAAAATTGCCAGAAAACTATTTTGAGCCAGTTGGAAGAGGTGGGTGGCCACCAATATCCACCTGGATCATATGTTTTCATTGATTTCAACAGTCGATGTCATTGTGATGTGATGATAAGTTGTTATGATGAATTGTCATTGATGACAACAATATAACAGTTAGTAGAGAATGAAAATGTCAAACAATATGAAGAGATTCAAGCTTAGAATCAAGGACATTAATCAAAGCTCATAAGGAAGAGTGCATTTTATAAATTCCATCCGGATCGAAATCCCCACAGGAAAAACTCCAAAGGATCCAAGGAAGAATATTGTTCATTGAGATAGTTTTTAGGAGTAATCGCGTAGAAGACATAACGCGAAGTGCAGAGGAATCTACCTAAAATATCAGGAGAGGCAACATATTAGATTGCACAAGATCAGAGCATGCAGATATCCTTGGTTCAGTTGGAAACCAACTATAAGCCCAAAATCTCAGAAGAGATGATGCACACGAGCCATCCATAATTTCGGGACAATCCAGGATTGTTAGATTGAGGTGAAGTTAGAGGTTGGGAAAGATTAAAATATCAATCATTAGATTTGAAGCAGGATCTTCGGATGGTTTCCCAACCATTAGGTCAAGATTTGATATAGAGTTAAGTATTATACGTTGATATGGAATAGAAAAGGGGAACCGTCAGATCAACAACATTCAAATCCGACGCTGACTACTCTAGAGAAAAGAAGCCTAGAATGGGTAAGATTACCCGAAGGCTGAAGTCCCAAAGTGGACATGAGTCGTCCGATCCAAGGGACACTTCGGATAATATACCGACCGTTGGATCAAGTAAAGTGGAAGGATAGGATAAGAAAAGACGAAGGCTGGAGCCCTGAAGTCCTAAAGTAAATGAGGACCATCGGATTTGGACAATACATGATGGTTGTTGGATTAGAATAGTGGTCAACATCAGCGCTGACCACTTCAGTGAAAAAGGATTGAGAACATGTAAATTCACCCGAAGCGTTGAAGGACGAATTCATTCTCAGTCGTCGATCTAAGATACATTTTGGGAGTTATGACAACCGTTAAGATCCAGGAGGAGAACATGTGCCACATGAGGAGATCCACATCAACAAGACTACGTCAACAAGGACACATAGTACAATCATATAATTACAAGTGTCAAGATGAAATCGACATTTCAGGTACGTGTAAGTCATGAATCTAAGTGACACGTGGCAGCCACTCGACCAGTGCCATGTCAAAAGTGACATCAACAAGTTATGTCATTTTGGGAGTATGTACTTCAGGGGAAACTAGTTTCTAACACCAACAACTGCCCGAAGCACCGAAGGCCACAATTAACACTAACTGTTGATCTAATTCAGGAGCATTCTTGACCATTGATCAAGTATAGTGGAAGAATAGAATAAGTGTAAACCATGAAGTGACACTAATCATTGATCTAATTCAGGAGAATTCTCAACCGTTGAATATTATGAACACACGTCTTTGAACTAGGAGGTTTAATGATTGCAAATATTGGAAATCGTTGAACACTGAAGTTTTCAAGTGAATGAGAACCGTTCATCGTGCAAATAAAATATAGACCGTCTGATCTACTTCGATGAAATGTAACTCTAGAAGATTGAAAGATTGCAGAAGTTGGAAGTGTCGAAGTACCGAAGTAAATAATAGCCATCCATATCAATGCTTGATTAAGTCCCAATCGTTGGATTAAGTAGTGGAAGGATAGTGTAAGGATCAAATCTGAGTGTTGATTTGGTTCCGTGAATCACTCCAACCATCAGATCAACCCACTCCCGTGTTGACCACTTCGGCTCTGACCAACTCCGAAGGAAATTGGAACAACAATGATCTGGACCTCCGAACCCCCGGAGTCCCGAATTTCCGTAGTAAGCGAGAACCGTCCATCTCTTCATGGAAATTAAAAATGTGACCGTTGAACTTGATAAGTGATCAAACAGTCGCTTGGCCTAGCGCCTGGTCACCACCTGTAGTCCTATGGAATAAGATAAATAAGAGTAAAAGAAGAGGCAACACTTAAATCAATAATCTTGTCATTTTGCGCATATGGTCATATGTAGATGGTTTGAATGAAGCACCTCATACAAACTTCATTTCTATAAACAACTTAAGGTCTGTAGAATAATTCGATAGAGATTTAACACCAGAACAATATAGAGAATCAGTAAAAAAACCGAATATGATATGTTGGTGAATTAAGGACGTAGCAGAAGACGGAGAATGATATAATGATTCGATCCATGTCTGTGATCAACTCATGAAGACAAAAGAATCGACACACAGTCATGATTAAGAGAGTTAAATCATGAGCATTATGAATAAAGGATAAAAGGAAAAATGATATTATTTAAAGTTTAATATTATCATTTAAATGAAAAGGTACAATGGTTCAATATCAAAAGATGCAATGATTCAAATTCACAC
>SNQJ01S0284067.1:0-11061 GCA_010110895.2 Picea sitchensis | reverse complement strand
GGAGAAATTAGAAGTGGACCCAACCCTAAAATAAGGAAAGTGGGGCCAAGTGACCTAGAAGATGTTTTTAAGGAAGCTACTTGGAGAGTATAAATAACAGGAAAGGCTCTCTCATTTGAATCAAACTTGAGCATATTGAATATATATAGGTGTATGAGGTATACAAATGATATCTAAGATGAAATTTTGAGGAAAGTGAAGAAAAGAAGGCCGAAATGCAAGGAAGGATAAATTCTTTTGACGGTGCTTTCTAAAGTATGTTATTTTCAAGTCATCTCACAATTTTCACTATAAATTTATTTCTATAATGATTCAGATCCTGAAATTGCTGTGCAAGTGAGAAAACATATCCGAGTATCTGTGGTTAAAAATTCATCTTGAGGGTCATTTTATTTTGGGAGTTACACTCTGTGGAAAATAGGATTTGTGGCTAGTCCTGAAACTAGTCAAAATCAGGTGTTTCGGGAAAAAACGTCATAACTTCTTCATAACAGATCCAAATTTAGTGAGACAAAATGTGTTGGTTAGGATACAGTCTGTAGTATTCTGTGTAATATTTTTTGATCATTTCATCAAATTGTTAGGACCATACAATGTACCTTTTTATCACACTTTTTGTTACCTTTACACCCTTGTTTCACTCACATTTAAACTCACATTATCATATTACCCTATATTTCCAGAGGTATACAATGTCTCTTCTCTTTACTATATGTTTAATCTGTTTTTCATATAATTTTACATTACTCTCATACTTAACCATTGATCAGAAATGTATAAGTGTTGAAACAGTTCGAACTGCAGATTAGCATTGAGGCCCGTTGCTGAAACAGTTAAAGCACACAAACCCCATGGCTGAAACAACAACTCACACAGAAGAAGATGTTACACAGTCCATGGTCAACGATGCTGAAACTCACACAGAAGAAGTTGTTACACAGTCTGTGGTCAACGATGCTGAAACTCACACAGAAGAAGCTGGTACACAGTCCGTGGTCAACGATGCTGAAACTCACACAGAAAAAGATGTTACACAGTTCGTGGTGAATGATGCTGAAACAACAACTCACCAGAAGAAGCTGTTACACCTTCCATGGTCTACAATGCTGAAACAACAACACAAACTGTTACATTGACCACAACAGATGCACCTTGAGCTAGCATTAACCATCATTGCTGCCTGAGACCAAGTTGCCGAAACAGTTAGAACGCAAATCCCGTGGCTGAAAAAACCCGCGATTTGCGATGCCAAAACAACATACAACAGTAGTAATAGAAGACAAATAAAGAAGCTGTCACTCTAAGCTGCAATAGCAACACCTCATTCATCACTTGTAATAGCATTATGTTACGGGAGACTAGGATATCTTATTCCAGTTTAGAAAGTCGATCCGACTAAGAATAGGACTCAGATGTACACCTGTAATTTGTTGACCAAATTGTATCAAAGGGATTCTCCTCTTTAAATAAGAGGAAATCATCATTAGAAACATGCATCACCTTCTGTTTTTTCTAAGAAGGATTTATAGAGAAGGACGTATTTGATTTTAAATTGTAATATGATACATTGACAGATGAACAAAAGATTGTTCTGAGCATTTCTCTCTAGTCCCCTTCATTTCAGGGGAATCTTGTGAGAAGGGAGGGCCCACCTTCTTCACAAGATTCACCCATTAGCTTTGTAGAGTCTTAGTGTTATTTTTGTTTATTGACGCAGTCGTGCTCCTCTATGCACATCCTCTCACAGGATCTTCTTCTTCTCATGGCCCAAAGAACTTAAACTCCCTTCTATTTCCCTTACGAGAAATCTGCACCCACGGAATTCTCCGTGCGATCCCCTCTCTTCCCTTATCCGGGAATCGGACTTCGCAACTTCACGATGTCAAAGGTCCAACACTGGGCTCTCGAAATCCCCGAGACCCGATGATTGATGAGCCGAGACTCTAATGCGCACATGGGTTGACTATTCAACGGTCCCATCACCTCGTCGGGATATCAGACTTCGCGGGATCATGAATTCTAATGTCAAATGTTTTAGGACTTTACTTATCCCGAACCCCGATACGGTGTGCCACCTGTCCTCCACCAACTCCTATGGTCCCACACTGCTCTTCCCCGTCGGGATATCGCGGTTCGCGCTTTCAAGCTGTTGGAGTATCATGTCCTTAAGACCTCTGAGATGCCGAACTCCGACTTCTTTGAATCTTCTGACACGCATCCCAAACGATGGACGATTCTAATCTGTCGGGATATCGTGTTTCGCGATTTCTCAATTCCTTTGGCAATGGGTTGGAGTTTCAATCAACGAAACCCCGATACACGATATTCATGTAGATCCAACGGTCCTTGTGGCTCGTATCAATGGTTCTACCCCTCCTGAGATTTATATCTTCTGGGAATACCGGTGATATCTTCCCTTGCACCTCTGTGAGATCTGACGACCCACGGGATGTCACAAAACCTCCTTGGAGAATTTCAACCGTCTATTTCTTCCAATGAAACTCATGGAACGACTAAGTGTCCCTCTCCACGGAACTCATTCGTCGGATCTCAAACCTGTGACACTTCTTGCCAACCTGCAAGGCACAAACTCACTGCACTGTCTTTCGACAAACTCAAAGGTCTACCCTTCCTGAGCTTTTCCCACTTCTTTAAGTTCTCAAAATGAAACTCCTTGATTGCATTCCTTGCAGCAAACCTTCAATCACGGCTAAGTGTTGAACTCTCTTCGACTCTGCGCATGCCTGTAGCAGCAGTCCTTCAAAGATTTACTCAAGTTCGAAACCCTGAGTCTTTTACCTGGCCTGCGCACTCCTTGCACGGCTCCTGTAACCCAATTCACTTCTGGGTGAACGCGAATCAAAGTTATCCCTATTTGAACCCTCTGTCAACGCATTCCTTGCGGACAATTCGACTGCACTCCTTGCAGGAATCCTCTGGCTCAAATAGAGAAACAATTGAAACTCATTCCTTCACCCCTTCAGACTTCAATTCAACCATGAAATCATATACACAACATATACAAGAAAATGTATAATGGGAATCAAACATTCATGAGCATATCAACATCAACACATAGAGAATTAAACACAAAACCATGAATTTGAACCAATCTTCTTCTATTGATTCAAATATCAGTACATGGGTGTTCTCTATACAACTCTCTACTTGCTCTTGCTCTTCTTCTTCTGTTCTATTCTCAGGCTAATGTTACAATGATACAATGAGGGTGTCTATATCCGTTTCCCTCCTGCTCTCTAAAACTGTCTAATCTATGAATTAAAATCCTATCTACTAGCATTAACTATATTAAATGCCATCTATCTACTAAAGACGAGAGATATCCGCTGAAGGTCCATTTACAATGTACAAGTGCACCTCATTAAATTTTCACATTAATGTCTGTGCAACAGTTTTAAGGTGTTTCAAAATTTGTGCTATCCTGTCCAGCTGTCTTCCACTTCCGTGTTGGCTCGCTTGATGAGTTGGTGATGCTCCTGCATCATACTCCCTCGCTTGAAAAATTTCATGGGATCCTGTCCATGAGCTCCTGCACGGTATATCCATGCTTCAGAATCTCTGCTTCATCCTCCCAGCTGGCATCTTCCACTGGATGGCCTTTCCATTTGACCAAATACTCATAGTATTCTTTCCTCCTGGTCTTCTTACCCACTCTCTTGTCCAGTATGCATTCCATTTGCGGCTTCTCTGCAACTAGCATATGCTTCATCCACTGGATCACTGGCTGCTCAGTTCCAGTGTCTGCTTCTCCAACTATGTATGGGTATAAGTCTGAGATATTGAATATAGGAGATATTCTGATCCCATCGGGTAGCTTGATCTCATAAGCATTTTCCCCCAATTTCTTCAAGACCTTACATGGCCCGATTTTCTTCATTTTCAATTTATGGTATGTTCCCCTCGGGAACCTCTCTTTCCTCAAATGTGCTAGAACTAATTCACCAACCTCGAACTGAAGTTGTCTCTTCCGCTGGTCAGCTCTGCGCTTATATTCGCAGCTTGAGTTTAGCAGTCGCTGCTTAACCTGGCCGTGAAGTTCTTTCATCGCCTCTGCGAATCCTTCGACACTTGCGCTCCTAGTAGCAATCTGTTCCAAATCTTTCAATTCAGAAACTCCCCTTGGCTGTGTGCCATACAAAATATGAAATGGGCTTCGACCTATGCTCTTGTTCACTGAATCATTGTATGGGAACTCCGCCTGTGGTAATATGTTGTCCCATTGGCTATGGTGCTTTGTCACCAAGCTTCTCAACAAGTCTCCCAGACTTCTGTTCACCACTTCTATTTGTCCATCTGTCTCAGGATGATAAGCAGAACTAAACATCAAGTTAGTCCCCATCTTCTTCCAAAAAGTCTTCCAGAAATGTCCCACGAACTTTGTATCTCTGTCCGAAACTATACTCCTGGGTAACCCATGAAGTCGAACGACCTCTTTGAAAAACAAATTTGCGATGTGAGTCACATCACTGGTCTTCTGACATGGGATGAAGTGTGCCATCTTGGAAAACCTATCCACTACCACAAAGACTGAATCAAATCCTCTTTGCGTCCTTGGAAATCCCAATACGAAATCCATGCTGATTTCATCCCACGACCTTTCTGGTATGGGAAACGGTTGATAAAATCCTGCATTCTGCTTTCTTCCCTTGGAATGCTGGCAAATTATGCATCTGTCTACAAACCGCTTGACTTCTGACCGCATCCATGGCCAAAAGAATGACTCGCTCAGCTTCGCAAATGTCTTATGATGAAAGAAATGTCCGACCAATCCTCCGATGTGTTTCTCCTTCAGCAGATTCTCCCTCATGGAGCAATTTGGAATACACAACTGATTGCCCTTAAACAACAACCCTTCTTGGATCACGTACTCTATCCACTGGCTTCTGTCTCTGAGAACTAGATTCTCAGCTGCTTCATACACTTCCTTAAAGTTTGGATCATGTCTGTACATGTCTCTGAGATCATCAAAACCCAATGTTTTGACTTTGAACTCCTGCAACAGCAAAAATTTCCTGCTCAAAGCATCAACAACTTTGTTAGCAGTACCCGAAATATGCTTAATTACAAAAGTGAAATTCTGCATGTATTCGACCCACTTAACATGCCTCTGATTCAACCTTTCCTGTTGAGTCACAAATTGTAATGCGTGGTTATCACTATACAAAACAAATTCTTTCGGGATCAAGTAATGCCTCCACTTTTTCAATGCTTGTATGATAGCATACAACTCCTTATCATACGTGGAGTATTTCAATTTTTCTTCATTCAACTTCTCGCTGAAATATGCAATTGGTCTATCCTCCTGACTCAAGACCGCTCCTATGGCAAACCCGCTCACATCACATTTCACCTGGAATGTTTTCTGAAAATACGACAACATTAGAACTGGTTGTTCTGTGATCTTTCTTTTCAACAGTTTGAAACTTTTCTCAGCCTCATCAGTCCAGTGAAAAGATTTATGTCTTTTCTTGACTGTATCCATCATCGCTGCGCTAATCCCACTGAAATTTCTAATGAACTTCTGGTTGAAACTAGCCAGTCCATGAAAACTTCTCACCTCGAATACATTTCTCGGTGATGGACAATTCTTGATCACTTCTAACTTATCTGGATCCATCCTCAACTCATTCGCCGAAATAACAAAACCCAAGTAAATGAGATTTGTTTTCATAAATGAGGATTTCTTCATGTTTATGAACAACTTCTCCTACTGTAGCTTCTTCATCACAATGGCCAAATGCTTCAGATGTTCAGCCTTCATCTTGCTTAAAATTAATATGTCATCCAGATATACGATGACAAATTTCCCGATGAACTCCCTCAGGACTTCATTCATCAACCTCATAAAGGTACTTGGCACATTCGTCAAGCCAAATGGCATGAATATCCATTCATACAACCCTTCGTTGGTTATGAAGGACATCTTCCACTCATCGCCTTCCCTCATGCGAATCTGGTGATATCTGCTTTTCAAATCTACCTTTGAAAATTACTTGGCTCCGCTCAAGCAGTCCATTAAATCGTCCATCCACGGAAATGGAAACCTATACCTGATGGTTATCTTGTTTATGTCTCTTGATTCAGTACACATTCTCGAACCGCCATATTTTTTTGGACTGAGTACCGTTGGAACGATACATGGGCTCAAACTTTCCCTGACCAATCCTTTGTCTAGCAACTCCTGGACCTGCTTCTTGACCTCTTCATTTTCTCGCGGTGTCAACCTGTACGCATCTTTATTCAGAAAAATAGCTCCTGGTATGAGGTCTATATGATGACTCACACTCCTCATCGGTGGCAATGAACAAGGTAATTTTTCCACCACGATATCAACGAACTCTTCCAGTAGTTCCTAAATCTCCTCTGGTAGATCATCCACTCTTGTGCTAGTCAGAACAATTCTTGGTTTCCTGACCACAAAGAATTGTGGATCTTCTTTCTTCTTCACCTCCGTAAGAAGTTCCTTCCCACTCATGAGAAGTACTGTGTTTCTTGCCTCCGGCTTCACCTCCTTATATTTTATTGGAAGCAACATCTGTGTCCTCCCATTCTTCTCTAAAGTATATGTGTTCATTCTCCCGTCATGAACCACATTTCTGTCATATTTCCATGGTCTACCCAACAATAGATGACAAAAATCTATAGGAATGACATCACACAAAATATTATCATTGTACCCTCCTATCTTAAATTCAACCAAGCATTGTTTAGTAACAGTTACCTGGTGTCCATTTTGTATCCATGAAACCTTGTATGGACTCGGGTGATCATTTTTCTCCAGCTCCAGTTTTTCCACCATCTCAGTTGAAACGAGATTATCTGTGCTACCGCTGTCCACGATAACCTTGCATACTCTATCCTTGGTCTTGCAAGCTATTATGAAAATTCTGGTCCTTTGAGCTGAGTCCTCCACCTCCTTCTCGGGTGTTAAGAGAACTTTATGCATCATCAGTGACCTTCCTCCCTCCGCATCTTCAGCTTCCACGTCTCGCCGCTGTGCCTCAACGATATGAGCTTCTCCTCCATCCTTCTTTTTCTCTGGACACTCGAATGACTTGTGCCCATTTTTTACACACATGAAGCAAGTGATTACTCCACCTCTTCCTCTTCCTCTACCTCTGGTACGAGGAAACATGTTATTATCAACATACCCTCCTTTCTGCTCAGTATTCTGTTCTCTTTTCTCAGCATGTTTCCCTTGCTGTGAACTTCCACCTCTCTCGGTACAAGTCTGAGGCTTTTTCCAGTCATCCTTGGGCTTCTGGTTTCTTTCCTGGGCAACTGCCTTACCTCTTGGCTGACTCCTGCCTCGCCCTCGCTGACCTTGCTTATGGCTCAACTTCTCTTCAGCTTTCAAAGCCATCTGATAAGCATCCTCCACAGTTCTGATGGTTACCATGCTCATCTCGTCCTAGATATCGTATCTCAGGCCATTCATATACCTGGCAACTTTCTCATCATCGCTCTCTCGATGACCTGCTCTAATGTTCAGTCGATAGAATTCCTCTGTGTATTCTTTAACTATCATCAACCTCTGTCTCAGGTTCTGCATCCTCCTGAACAGAGTGATTTGATAATCTCTTGGGATGAACTTTGCCTTCATCTTTGCAATCATTAGATCCCAACTTTTAATTTTTTGCTTACCTTTGCAGCGTCTATCTGCTTGGAGCTCGTCCCACCATAATGCGGCGTGTCCCTTCAAGCGTGTGAAAACATGCTTGACTTTCTTATCCTCTTCGACATCTTCATAGTCAAAGTAGGTGTCAAGAGCTCTAATCCAATCTAGAAGCTCTTCTGCATCTAGATTTCCCTCATAGACTAGAATGTCCATCTTTGCCTTTTCACCCATCCTTGCAATAGATTTGATTAGACGTTCATTCGCTGCACCCTCGGCTGCAACGTCCTCTTCTCGTTCAACTTCAACTTCACTTTCGGAATCACTAAGATCCTCCGCACCAGCGGTGCGTCTTTGCGCTGTCTCCATGTCTTCAAGTCTTGCTCGGAGATCACACATTTGTCTTTCTATGGCTGGATCTACCATCTGCCTGCCTCTTCATCATGGCATTTCCCTTTCCTCTGGATCGGGTGATTGTCTGTCTCTCCTTGGCTGCATGGCGATTTCTCCTCTTCTCTGCTACAGAAAGCAAAGAACAATCTGTCTTAGCTCTGATACCACTCTGACGCAGTTGCACTCCTCTATGCACGTCTGCTCATAGGATCTTCTTCTTCTCATGGCCCGAAGAACTTAAACGCCCTTCTATTTCCCTTACGGGGAATCTGCACCCACAAAATTCTCCGTGCGATCCCCTCTCTTCCCTTATCGGGGAATCGGACTTCGCGACTTCGCGATGTCAAAGGTCGGACACTGGGCTCTCGAAATCCCCGAGACCCGATGACTGATGCGTCGAGACTCTGATGCGCACACAAGTTGACTATTCAACAGTCCCGTCACCTCGTCGGGATATCAGAATTTGTGGGATCGCGAATCCTAATGTCAAATGTTTTAGGACTTTACTTATCCCAAACCCCAATACGGTGTGCCACCTGTCCTCCACCAACTCCTGTGGTCCCACACTGCTCTTCCCCGTCGGGATATCGCGGTTCATGCTTTCAAGCTGCTGGAGTATCCTATCCTTAAGACATCCGAGATGCCGAACTCCGACTTCTTTGAATCTTCTGACACACGTCCCAAATGATGGATGGTTCTGATTTGTCGGGATATCGCGTTTCATGATTTTGCAATTCCTTTTGCAATGGGTTGGAGTTTGAATCAACGAAACCCCGATACATGATATTCGTGTAGATCCAACGAACCTTGTGGCTCGTATCAATGGTTCTACCCCTCTTGATATTTATATCTCTCGGGAATACCGGTGATATCTTCACCTGCACCTCTGTGAGATCTGACGACCCACGGGATGTCGCAAAACCTCCTTGGAGAATTTCGATCGTTTATTTCTTTCAATGAAACTCGCGGAACGACTAAGTGTCCCTCTCCATGGAACTCGTTCGCCGGCTCTCAAACCTACGACACTTCTTGCCAACCTACAAGGCACAAACTCACTGCACTGTCTTTCGACAAACTCAAAGGTCTACCCTTCCTGAGATTTTCCCACTTCTTTAAGTTCTCAAAAGGAAACTCCTTGCTCACAATCCTTGCGGAAAACCTTCAATCACGGCTAAGTGTTGAAGTCTCTTCGACTCTGCGCACGCCTGCAGCAACAGTCCTTCAAAGATTTACTCAGGTTCGCAACCCTAAGTCTTTTACCTAGCCTACACACTCCTTGCACAACTCCTGTAACCCAATTCACTTCTGGGTGAACGAGAATCAAAGTTATCCCTATTTGAACCCTCTGTCAACGCACTCCTTGCGGACAATTCGACTACACTCCTTGCAGGAATCCTCTGGCTTAAATAGAGAAAAATTGAAACTCATTCCTTCACCCCTTCAGACTTCAATTCAACCATGAAATCATATACACATCATATAAAAGCAAATGTATAACGGGAATCAAACATTCATGAGCATATCAACATCAACACATAGAGAATTAAACACAAAACCATGAATTTTAACCAATCTTCTTCTATTAATTCAAATATCAGTACATGGGTGTTCTCTATACAACTCTCTGCTTGCGCTTGCTCTTCTTCTTCGGTTCTATGCTCAGGCTAATGTTACAATGATACAATGAGGGTGTCTATATCCGTTTCCCTCCTGCTCTCTAAAACTGTCTAATCTATGAATTAAAATCTTATCTACTGGCATTAACTATATTAAATTCCGTCTATCTACTAAAGACGAGAACTATCCGCTGAAGGTCCATTTACAATTTACAAGTGCACCTCATTAAATTTTCACATTAATGTCCGCGCAACAGTTTCAAGGTGTTTCAAAATTTGTGCTGGCCTGTCCATCTGTCTTCCACTTTCGTGCTGGCTTGCTTGATGAGTTGGTGATGCTCCTGCATCATTTATGCCTTGATTAAATTTTGTTTTGCTGAAACACTACTTTATTGAACTGTGTTTTGTTGAAACACAACTTTACTGAACTCTGTCTTGCTATTACATTGTTTTCATATGATTCATGCTTGGGTAACTATTAATCATTTTAGTTAGCAATCCTGGTTGGTGAATTTATGAAATCTTGATAATCAGGGACAGGTACTGAAGGTTCCTGCTTAGGAATTAGGGGCCTGTTCTCTGTTAGAAATAGTTAGCCTTCAGTGTATTCCAATTATTTTAATGAGTTCATGAAAGTGTGCTAATCAGAAACAGGTGCTGAAGATTCCTGCTTAGGAATTATGGTCCCGTTCTCTGTTAGAAATAGTTAGCCTTCAGTGTGTGTCAATTATTTCAGTTAAGCAATGAGTTCATGACGTATGATAATTGGAAACAGGTGCTGAAGATTCCTACTTCGGGAATAGGGTCCTATTCTCTCGTTACAGAATAGTTGGTCTTTTCTGTTGCAACATCTTGTTGTTATTTTAATGTAATCCAGGATTCTTCAATTAATCATTCCTTTAAAACTTTGAGCTCTGCAATAGGTAGGTTTTTTTCCTGTAATTCAAGTTAGAACTTCAGTTTGTTCAAGGCAAAGTTTGATTAATATATTTTTAGTACAAATTTAGGTTTCTTTTGAGATTGAGCATATATAGTGCGTGATTACCTTTGAAATAACAGACTTCCCTGGGTTGACAATTTATGTAGCACTTGATTGTTTAGTTAATTAAGCAATTATAGTGACCAACATTTTGGCGTCGTTGATGGGGAAGGTAATTATAGATTTCAAAAGAACTTATGATTTTCCAGATACAAAGATTGCATGAGAGGATGCGGAGACCCCAAATACACTGACCCTACAGGTGCCAGGGGTAGAGGAAGAGGAGGAAGAAAGACTTATATTGACGAGATTATATCAAAGTCTGAATCTGCTGCTCAATGACCAAACCTTCGGAAACAAAAATCCCAGCCTTCATTTCAAGCCAACTTTGAAACGGGGAAAGAAGTTTGGAGTCCTGAGACAGTCAAGAAACTAGC
>SNQJ01S0284064.1:0-11061 GCA_010110895.2 Picea sitchensis | reverse complement strand
CTGAACCCACTAGAAATAATCAAGAAAAAGAAATGGAAGTTGTGATGAAGAATAGTGTATGGAAGACTTATGAATAAAGCATTGTGAGATCGAGAACTAAAGGTTCTCCCAGATGGAGGGATAAGACTATGATGATGGTTTGTTCTAGTAACTAGACATACCTCTACCTAAGCCATTATATCTCCTACATTATCCATAGGTTGGAGTTTACATCAAATGAATGTAAGGATTGTTCTCCTCAACAGAGTAATTGAACAAAGAAGCGTATGTAGAGAAAACTCAAGGTTTTGAGGTATACCAGAAAGAGACCCTTGTATGAAGATGGAAGAAGATCTTGTATGGATTCAAACAACTTGGTGTAGAGCCTCTCATGCACATCAGAAGAGTCATGAAAATGTTCTATAACAAAGATATTGTATCAGAATGGTTACTCAGAATTTCAAGATGATGGATTGCTAATCCATGACAAAATCTCATGATGATAGAAGAAGTGCTACTTGGGTATGTTCTATTTTGAGCCTTTCCACGATGTTATGAGCTAGTAGGAAACAAAAGAGTTGAATACTAAAATGAGCAGATCTATATGAAGCCTTCAAAGAAAACCAGTGTTCTAAAAAGATTGAAGAACATTGAGATCAAGCATTACATTCTTCATGATGAGGTCCAAAAAGGAGAAGTGGTTCTCCAATATATCTCCAGAGATGAGCAGATAGTAGACATTTTGCTAAATCCTCTGTCCAAGATGAAAAAGTTTGCATACTCAAGAAACAAGATGAAGCTCACGGAGCTGAATTCCTTATTGAAAAAGGAAGAGATGGCTCCCAGGTTGGGAGGGAGAATTGATGTGTTATCGATTTATGGACAGTCATTTATCAGTTCGAGAAATGGTCCAGGATGAGCAGTTCCTTTCCAGTTTGGAAAGTGGTTTGAGATTGTTTATGGACAGGCATTTTCCAGTTCGAAAAATGGTCTGGATCGGATGGTCATTTTCGTAATGAAAATGGTTTGATAGATTGTTGATGTACTATAGACAGTGATTCCCCTTGTGGTCAGTGTGGGGGAATGGACTAGGACAGTCTTTCCTCTTAGAAGTCACTCTCAGTAGTGGTCAAGTAGAATGGTTCACCTCGCCAGGAAATCATTCTTTCGACGTTCACAATTGTGAGCAGTTTCGAAGAATGGTTTGTTTTGGAGGTTGGTGCAGGAAATTCATTTCCTTATGAAATGGTCTAGACAATCATTCCCTAGGGAAGACTTATTCTCTCCAGGTTGCACTTTGTTTAGTGTCGTAGGAATGGCCCAGATAGGTGAATGGTCTAGGCTCATAAATCAGGACAGTTATTATTCTATGCTTGAGAAGAATAGTCTAGATAGCTCATGGCTAATGTTTTACTTTCTAAGGGTAGATGCTCTTTCAGATCTCACATATGTGAGTAGAAGAATGGCCCAGATGACTTAGTTTAGATCATGATATTGTTTTTATGCAGGTTGATATCAGATGATGTAATTGCTATGGAGACTGTATGTCTCTGGATAGTAGATGTATGCTACTATGGTGGATGTGTTCCACTAGTTGTGACTATGTGTCATTGATTAAGTAGTTTTGTGCTACTTGGTGTGGTAGTGTACCATTGTATAGTAGTTGTGTACTACTATGGATAGACATAGTTGTTCTCTATTGAATGGAATTGTTCTAATTACCATGTAGACTATCAGTAGTGTTGAAAATGATCATCAGCTAGATGGATAGTCAGTTTGATCGTGGAAATACATTCTCCAGACAAAGAATGGTCCAGATAGAACAGATTGTTGGTGGACATATATTCTCTATGTGGAGAATGGTCCAGGTTAACAGTTTGTTGACATGTCATGGACTAGTGTTTTCCTAAGGAACAGATTGTGGTCAGATTAGGAAAATGGTTATATTTTCTAAGGCATATAGGTTGAGACGGATCTCTATAGTACATATGACCCGATTAGAAAATATTCCTATATTGACATTCCTGTAGGAATGGTTTATGTAGTTCATGGCATAGCTTTTAACATTCGTTGGGACAATCATTCTTCTAGGATGTATGTTCAGATTAGAATAGTGGTCCTTGTACCACTATGTGAAGTGAGTAACTTATTCAATATCAAGCCTGATTACTCAGATGGAGTATGGTTCTGAGAGATGATGCAGTTGATGCTATCAGATGATAGTGATGATGGTGTTCATGATCTAATCGTGAGATAACCTATATGGCTATGATGATACTACCAGTTGAATGGTATGTTTGTGCTCAAGACCATTTCCTTCAATACCTCCCTAGCCAGGAGGGAGTGTTGATATTATGGTAGTTGTGGGAGGTATTTACCTCCATGTGTAACCCTAACAAGAATAGAATATTTTGGGAATAAAGAATAAACCCTAAAGCATTTAACCTAACCCTAGAAGACAAGTCGAATCAAGGAAATAATTAATATTAAGTATTTAACATCCAGAATGAGAATTCAGCCCAAACAACTCATGAAAATAGTATAAATACAAGTAGCCAAACCTCATTTTGTACCATACAACTTGAAATTTCAGCTGGTAAGAGTTGCACACTGCAGAAACTGGGCAAGTGCGCAAGTTTGGGGAGAAGTTGTAGCTGGCAGCTGCTGCAATCTGTATTCATGTTTTAGGCTTGGAATTTCTATTGGTTATGGTTGGAATTTCTTATCAGTCTTGGTTATGTTTATGCATTAGTCGTGGTTAGCTATTGGTTTTCTTCTGGAATCATTCTCTGTCAAGGTTAAGGTGCTCAGGGGTGGCTTCGGCCTATGGTTGGGTGACAATATTGTTATATTGTCTATGGTTAAAGGAGCACATCCATTACTTTCTAACAGTAACCTCATCAACCTTTGTTGTTGATTATTGTTGCTTCCTTCCCCCTCTCGTATGTTATGGACACTATGAATCATAATAACCCTACTCATGACTAGAAAAAAACTTTACCTTCCTAAGGTCCTTCTTCCTCCTTGTCTCTAGATATGCCTCTCTATCTAGAGAGCCTTATCTTCGTCATGTCTTAGTATGGGCAACTAGGGCTTGGTTCTCATCATTTTTTCCTTTCTTCTTTCCATTCTACAACTCTATTTGAGCCTCCTCCTGGATGCAATCGGTCCATAGTCTGTCAAAAGACGGTAACTTATATCATGCATATATCCCCTACACAAATGGTTCCCAAGACCCAAGAAGACCATTCAATGACACATTTACCAACTCAGTTTCATCAACTACCTCACCAATGGTTGCAAGTTGATCATGAATCTAAGTGATCCTCATGAGGTAGATAGCAACTTTGTCTAAACTTGACATCTCAGTTTCTCTAATTCGGTGCCTCAAGATAAACTTCCATATTGCATGCTCACCTTGGTACAAACCCACAAAGGTTTTTTTCTCTACAAAGAACTCCATTCTCATAATTACTACAAGGTTTATTTTCTCTATGTAACATCTGCTCTAAATTGATTAGCTAGCTCGTTTCTCTATGTAACCTGAACAAAATAATGTAGATAATAATGTGATTGAAAATATTTATTGGTTATCAATGTGCCAATAAATGTTAGGTATCTAACTCCATTGGAAATCGAGTACTTTGTTCTCATAATTGATATGTGGGGATTTTGAGCGCAATGTAATTCTAAGGGAAACTTCCCTACTTTGTTTTCTTCAATATCATGTAAGAAGGAGTTTATTGGTTGAATTTAAAAGGTTTACCAAGCTTTTTTTCTTAGTGTAACTTATATTTATAGTAAATATGTGGATATTATCAATGCAGTTGATAATCTCATCTATCCATCATCATAATCTAACTTGAAAGTTGACCAATCCATAATCCAATTATTTACACTTCAGATTAATTTTGTACCAAAGTGACATGATTTAAATGCTTGACCAATGACACACAACTAGTGTTAAGAACAAAACATCAATATATCATTGGAAAACCTTGGAAAGTACTCAATGCCTTGAAAGCGAGATAATTTCAGATAATGAGCATCTTCGAGGGCAACCTCATTTGCCAAATGTTCAAGTACAAGATGATTCAGTAAGTATACCCTTGGTATATATAGGAGACTAGGGTATAATTAAAACTAATGGCCTAAAGCCAACATAAATGAAATAACATTACTAATATATTATACTGAATTGAGGAATTGTGAGCCAACATTAGGGCTTAACATGCCTCCCCTTGAGACAAGTGTTGTCCACAAGCGAGTAACTCGGATATACGTATAAAGACTCATCTTCCCAAGTGGAATCTTGTTACGTCAGTTTCACCCATTTAATGAGATACTCTGAAATGGATCTATTCCTTAGTGGCGAATTCTTGTGATTATTGGCTTCAGACTCCAATATGATTTTCCTTCCTCGTCAGGTTCTACTTATTATAGTACATTTGGGATCTTGTCACCTATAACCTTCCTTAATGAAACATGGAAAACATAGTGTGCTTTTACTCATGAAGATCTGATGACTCAATTTGTATGCCATAGTACCAATCTTTTGCAACACTATAAGGTCCATAGTACTTTGCGGTGATAATTTATTATCCTTCTTGGCTTTCTTGAGGGACATCTGTTTGTATTGTTGTAGTCTTAAAACACCAATTCACTTCAAAACTTATTTCACTATGATGTTGATGTACTTGTTGTTCCCATGCGATTTTTGTGCCATGGTTAGGTTGTCCTTTGGTGGGAAATTTGTTGTTGATTCTCGATGCTTGATCTTCCTTTACTTGAACCTTAGATTTTTCTTTTAGAGAAGAAGTGATGGAAGGAGGTGGTATCCATAAGTCACCATAAATGGTGTCATTTTGTTGCATTGTGAAAGGAAGTGTTATACCACCGTGCATAGGGGTAACCATTTGAACCATTGTGTTTGTTTATCAGGAGACAAAGAAATGAAGGGTAGCCTTCGGACATTTTGTTCCTTTATCTCAGTTTGTCCATCTGATTGAGGATGATAGGATGAGCTATGAGCCAATTGAGTACCAAACAAAGAAAATAATTATGTCCAAAATGTCCAATGAATATGGGATCTAAATCACTTACAATAATCTCTTTGGGTTGCCATGTGGCTTTTGAGCTGTCTCCATGAATCCGGTGGAAGCTGTACTAGCTTTGAAGGGATAGAGAGTGCACAAAGTGTGCATGCCAATTGATCTATCAACAATCCTCATGATGACACTCTTTCCTTAGGACTTTGGTACTTGGCCCGTGATGAAATCCATGAAACCTCCTCCCAAGTGACTTGGGATGGACAATGGTTGTACAAAATACCCTGGAGTCTTAATTGTTCCACCTTATTTTGTTGTAAACCAAACGTGCGCCACAAACCTGAACATTAGTTTAGGCCATCCCAAAAAAAAAAATCCTTCTTGACTCTATGGTAGGTTTTGAAATATCCCGAGTGCCCTCCTTCTTTTGGAGAGGTGTGCAATTCCAATAGTACCTTTGTTTGATTTGGGAGTCCTTACATAAATATAGCGATCTTTGTACCATAGTGAATCATTTTTCCCGTAGCAAATGTATACGATGCTGCTGGAATCCTGCTTTTTAACACTTTGAATGAGTCCACACTTTTCCGTCATTTTCCGTCATCACTTAGCTATCCCGGGTTGGATGATCGAGATAGCACAAAAGAGATCCTCAACATCTTCATCCTTTCTTGAGAGTTATCTGCCCGCAACATTTTCCTTCCCCTTTTAATAGGCAGTTTCAAAATCGCCTTAGCCCAATATCTTGGTTACCCATTTTGTTCTAATACGAAGATAGTCTTTGTTCAAAGAAGTGTTAAGACTATCATGATCACATTTTATTAGAGTGCCTACCTATTACTTAGGTGGGGCGCCATTTTTCAATACATGTAGTATTTCCATCATTTCCTTCTCACTTAAATGGGTTTGTGAGTCCCGCTACCTTGAGAGTCCGAGATTTCAAAGCGGGGCCTTCCTTCTTGCATTGGGACACAACACCAATTCCATTTCCCGATGCATCACACGTTTCACAATAAAGGGTTTTGTGAATTATGGAGTGGGTGTCTGGGAGCTTTACACATATCCCACCTCTTTAAGTTGTTCAAAGATTTTGTTGCCCTATGGAGTCCATGAAAATGCATCCTTCTTAGTTAGTGACATTTAAGGTGTTGCTATTCTTCCAATAGTTCCTGAGCAGGCTTGGTAGTACACTGTCAAACCCAAAAAATCCTCCGTTTACCCCAATGTTTTAGAATCTGCTGAGTCCATCATGGCCTTAATCTTGTTGGGGTCTATGACACCTTCATGAGATACAATATGACCAAATACTCTACCTTGCTACTCCAAAACATTTGGATCTAGTTTGGCATTAGTTTTTACTCCTTTAGTAGTTGTAGCACCTTGTCAACATGTTGAGGGACTAGTCCTCCCAAGAGTTACTATAGATTAGTATATCATCCAAAAAATACTAACACAAATTTTAGGAAGAAGGGGCTTGAAAAGTGGATTCATCAGCTACTTGGAATGTGGAAGGTGTTTGAGGCCAAAGGCATGACCAAAAATTCATGGCCATGGGTTCGGATATTTGTTTTGGGATATCTTCCTTCATTCGGATCTGATACCGAGATGGAAGTCAATTTTAATGAAATAGAGTGCTCCCATGTAGTTCATCTAACCAGTTCATCAATCCGCGGAATGAGAAACTTATCTTTAATAGTGATCTTGTTGAATCTCTATAATATGGACATAAATACATGGGTTATCTTTCTTGAATGCCATTACCAGCAGTGTGAGTAAGAACTTTGGGTAGGTCTAATAATGCCGACCTCTAGCATTTCTTCAACCATGCACTCAATTTCCTCTTGGGCATAGGGTATCTGTATGGCTGATGTTAGGAGGAACACTCCCGAATTAGGCAGATTTCATGATCATGATTTTGAGGTGGGAGGAGAAGACCTTTGGGAATATCTTCAAATGCTTTGAATCTTATCAAATGATCCTTTGGAGATCTTGAGGAATAGATAAAGCTTAGATGTTTGAACATATAGTGAGCATAGTTATTGCAATAATGCCTTGATAAAGCTTTTCAATAATTTTGTCATGTAGATTTAGAGCTTATCGCATACGAGACTTCCTTTGTGATACCTCTTAACTCAATTTCTTTCCCTTCGATTAAAGAAAATTTCATGAAAAGTTCTTGAAAATTAAAATCCATTGTTCCTAATGATTGTAACCATTGGATTCCCTGGTACAACATTTGCACCACCATGGGTATAGCAATCATTGGACTATTCATTTACATATTCCCCCATAGTAAAGATTGATCTGTGCATTTTCTGAGCAATTGATAGTTCCTCCATCACGCAATCATTACTTGGAAACTTTGTCTTTGGATATACAAAACAATTGAGATCTTTGGCTAATTTATCGTGAATGAAATTATGAGTACTTCCAGAGAATCAAATTAGGACTATTATCTTTTCTTTTTGATGTATCCTTCCAATCTTGAGAGTTTGAGGAGTGCTAATTCGATGATGCATTGCGATGTTATTAGCAGGGATTCAAATCTTTGGATGAAATTGCTTCTATGTTTTCATCTTAGAGATGGTTCTTGTTCTTGTTCTTCCTTCTCTTCACAATCTATGTATTATAATTTATTCTCCTTACATATGTCCCCTTACTATACTTGTTATGCCAATTAAACATAAAACCTTTTCCTTTCTTTCCTCAATTGTTGGGTGTCAACCTTGTAGGTTGAGGGTGTTTTTAGGAGAGGAACATTGTTCTCCTCTATAGATGTTGGGATAGTTCCTTCTAGTAGCCATAGCCATGTTTTTACTTTTCAACATTTCTTTCCACCAGCAAATGAATTCTCAATGATTTACAGGTTTCCCAAAGGAGAACCTCATTTTGGATGTTATCCTTTAAAGTTACCATGAATACATCAATCAGGTGCTCATCTGGAATAGCCATTACCTTTATATTCAATCTTTGAAAGAGTTCTCAGTAGTAACCATTAGCTAGACCCTTTTGGGATCTATCAATTGGCTAAAGAGGTATTTCTCCCTTGTATCCTCATAGTGTTCTATCATTTCTTGCACGAAAATTGTCCAAGTGACGAGTGATTTGAACAAAGCCATCGATACCAAACAAATTGATTAGGTTCTAAATATGAAAAAACAATTCATTACCTTTTGTGTATGTGTAACATTATGGAGATCAAAGAATTGTTCCATCTGAAGTATCCATGTGATTGGGTCCTTGCCATCAAACTTCCTCATATCAATCTTAGGAGCGTGGTTGGTCTTGAACTAAAGTTGGAGTTTCTCCATTCTTGATTCACCTTCCTTGTGTGTCCACATCCTTGAATTTCATGGGATCATTTTCACTTTCAGGTGTATTCTCTTTTACAAAATTTCTCATTACTTCCTATGATCTCCCCTTTTAATCCATCCATCTTAGTATCCAACTTGGCTTCCATTGAATACATATTAGCTTCCATTGAATCCAAATAAGCCTCCAGAAAATCCATCATCTCTTGTAGTTCATCTTTAGTTCATCTTCTTTTGTAAATCATTTATTTCCATACACATTTATTCACCTTCATCCAAAGTCCAAGTAGGGATTTTTTGGAGGCTTATTTAGTGTAGAAAGTCCCTTTTTCGGTGTATGTTGGCCAAATTTCACTTTGAGTCTTGATTTTGAGGTGGATTACGCTAGACAATATTTATTATGTTCTATCTCCAAGTTGGGTATATGGGTGTATGAAACTTTCTTTTAGATAGTTCTATGATATTTCTTCTGCAATGCGCCAGGTCTGATCAAAATTGGATGTTCCAAAGGGAATTTCTGGTAACTTCCTCACAACTTGCCGATTTTGTCCTTTCGGGGAGATCTCACTTGTATAGAATTCTCCACAAAAAATAATTGATATAAATTAGAGCACTCGCTTTTAAAATACTATAGACTATCCACGATCCAATGCAACCGGTCCCACTCAATTTTGATACTATGAAGAAGTTATGCTTGTTTTTACCTGGAACAACTAGCGAGACTAGTCAATGGGACTAGTCAGATACCCTATCTTACAAGATTAATCTACAAATTTAAGATGACCAGTAGAATTTGTACCCACATATATCTTACTAATTTTAAGTAAATGTCCTCAGGGTTTAGGGTCTGAAGCGTTATGAGAAAAAAATTATTGTAATTCATAATGACTCATTTAGGGATGATTCCAGAACCCTATCTTATGCAGGCTATATCTATGAAAGTATAGACCTAGGGGCTGAATTTTGAACAGCAGTACCTGTGATCCGATCTACTAAATTACCCTCCAAGTGGCTCCTTACGAGCATTGTAGGAAACAAAGTTATGGCAGATTGATTAGATGTGATTGAAGCCTTAAGACCTTGGCTCGATACATGTTAGAACCAAACATCAATATAGCATGGAAAACCTCTCGAGGAAAAGAATTACTCAATGCCTTGAAATAGATATAATTCCCGGATAATATGCCTCTTAGGAAACCTCCCTTTACCCTCTTAAGTGATTTCAAGTACAAAGATGATTCAAAATGAAATGTCTCCTTGGTATATATAGGAGACTAGGAGGTTATAATTACAACTAATGGCCTAAAGCCAGAGCATAAATAAAATAACATCACTAATATAATATGCCCCAGTGGGGTAATGAGCCAACATTAGGGCTTAACAACTAGTCAGTTGGTCGACCACCTTCACATACAACCTCGGGTCATATTAAGGATGCTAGCAAAGGAAAAGAGTGGAATGACACTAGTTGATGCCCAATGTTAGTATTTATTCAATCATCCCGGTTGCAATTCAAGGAATAACTCCTTACTACTTTAGTCGACTATCCCAAAGGTTTCCAAGAGAGTCATACCTAGTCACAAGGATTCACAAGTAGCACTCTTGAACATTGATTTCAGTCTTTAATCAACCACTCTTCAATGATCTCTAGCACATATCACTAGGTAAGTAAATGAGATAATTGTACTCCAATCATAGTCAATTAATGCTACAGTCAACTGATCCTTGTTATGTAGAGGTTCCTTCCAACATGTAACTACATGAATTAAGCTAGTTCATAGGATTTCAATGGATCCAACGATATCAATTGATGGGCTCTATCGGTCCTTCAGAAATCAATAGATCTTCTTACACCTACCAATAGATAAAAAGGAGGTCATATAGGGGAATGCAATCAATCTATTCAACCATTTTTTTCCATGTTACCAGTTCAAATTTACACTACAATTCATCAATGCATCTGACACCTAGTTATATTTACACTGGTTAAAAGTAACATTGTGAGGTGATCAATCGACTAGTGGTCATTCCTTAAAAAGTCGACATCCAATGAATGTGTGTAGCGCATAATTTGGCAATATTATGGGCTCGAAGGATATAGTTTCATACATACATCACTCCATATGATAGTAAAACCCATACATACATCACTCCATATGATAGTAAAACCATGCTCAACAAGTATGGAAGTCACACACCCCTTTCTCATATTTATTTCATTTCCATCACATCCTTATCAACCAAATCTAACTCTATTGAGAAAATGATCCAAAAATTAGGGCATCTTTGCTCCAATAAGACACATTAAAACCTCTATATATTTCAACATAATATCTTCTCATTTATAACTATATATTCCTATAGTATGAAAAATGAGAGGTCGACGAGGTAGTGGAAATAGAACGAGTCCATGAACTTGACCAAGAAATGCAGAAGTCGATTAGGTAAGAAGAAAATGTAATCTACATCCAAGTAGAACAAGAAAGATGCCTAAGTAGTTTCTTGATGACTTGAACACAGACACACACACACACACACACACACACACACACACACACACACACCCACAGATTATAATTCTTGAATACAAGGGTTGAGAATAGAAACAAGAGAAGAAACTCTTTCATTAGTGTCTTTGATATCACAATTTATGGTAAATAGTATGATGGAAAATATAAAGCTATTTGTGTTCTTCGATTGCACATGGAGAATGAAACTATGAA
>SNQJ01S0284063.1:0-11061 GCA_010110895.2 Picea sitchensis | reverse complement strand
AAATTGAGATATCATAATTTTATAAAACTATTTTATCATAAATTAATATTAATTAAAAATGTGATATCATAACTCTAGATAAAATTTATATTGTTGAACTTGCTAGACCCTTTGATTATATATAATCAAAACATTATGTAATACTTATAAATATTATATATTTTATTATTTATTAATTAATAAATAATATTGATTGTTGGCGAACATTCTATGTAAATCTGTCCATTGCTCCCGAACATTCTATCACATGACGCATGGCTACCATAAATAAGATGGTTATGAAACTCCTTACAACTTCACATATAATGCTTACTATCATACTCAATCGAGATTTTTTTCGCTTGTTAGCACCAAGTTCGTTTCCTACTCTTGTTGAAACTCCCAGGCTAAGGGTGCTTACTATCATGTTCAACCAAGCCTTTTTTGGCATGTGAGCACCAAGCTCGTTTCCTACTCTCGTTGAAACTCCCAGCCTAAGGGACGAAGGGAAGATATAAAGGAGAGATGTGGTTTGAATGAGAATTCCCATGGTTGCCACTGTTGCCTTTGGATTTAACAAGAATTGTCACCATTCCACACCACCATTCCAAGCACACAGATGCACAGGGAAGAGACAAACTCAGAAGTGGCCTCCACCCTTCGAGGCATTCTTCTGATGGCATTTGGAGGATTTCTTGTACGCACCCGATAAATAAAGGTGATTCTTTTGATGGAATTTGTAGGATTTCTTGTACGCACCCGATAAATAAAGGTAACATATCAATTCCAATACCATATTGAAATTTCAATATGGTATTGGCATTGGCATGATATTGGCAGGATTTCTAGGGGGTCTCTCTGGCTGTAGTGTGTACAAATTTGAATATGGTATTGGCATTGATATGATACCTTTATTTATCGGTTGCGTACAGCAAATCCTAGAAAATGTCTTCAAAAGAATGTCCCAAAGTGTGGAGATCGCTTCTAAGTTTGTCCTATGCATTTGTGTGCTTGGGATGGTGGTGGTATGAAATTATGATAATTCTTTGTGAGCTTTTGTTAGATCCAAATCCAAGGAATGTCTCAAAGGGTGGAGATCCCTTCTAAGTTTGTCTCTTCCTAGCTATGCATTTGTGTGCTTGGGATGGTGGTGGTATGAAATTATGATAATTCTTTGTGAGCTTTTGTTAGATCCAAATCCAAAGGAAATAGTGGTAGCCGTGGCAACTCTCATTCAAAACACATCTCTCCTTTATATCTCTCCTTCATCGCTTAGCCTGGGAGTTTCAACTAGAGTAGGAAACGATCTTCTTGCTAACATGCCACAAAGGCTAGGTTGAGTATGATGGTAAACATTGCATGTGCAGTTGTAATGAGTTTCATAACTAGCTTCTTTTATTTACGATAGCCATGCGTCACACATGGGGTAGAATGTTCACGAGCGATGGACAGATTAAGGGTATTGACTAGGCTTTGCAACTTTATTTTAAAGGGAAGGCACTGATGTCCGAAGTTATATTGTTTGGGCTTTTTTAGACAAGTCTGAGTGGGCCGGTGGATATAATTTCTGATTTGGTTTATATTATGTAGATTACATGGAAAATCTAAAGCTATATGGGAGGGCATCTGGGCATTGGTTAGAGTAGGAAATAAAGGATCTATGCAAGCCTATCTATGGACTAGATAATCATTCAATGAAATAGTATAACAATATACTAAATGCTAAATGATTAAATCACAATATCATAAAAAGAAGAAAGAAATGTAATTGCACAAAAAGGTTGCGTTCACTGTGATCCACCTCATAGAACAAACGACCCCTAATTGAATGCTTACAACAATTGATTTTAGAAAAATACTCATGCATTTTGCATGCATTATTTAGTCAGACAATATGATGGATTGCGTCATCTCAGATGATTGAGCAGACTGCATCAATTACCAACATGAGGGCTCAGAATCTGATCTCGAAGTTTCAAAAACTGCACATTAGCAACTGCCTTAGTGAAAATGTCTACAAGTTGTTCTTGATTCTTTATATAACATAGTTCTAATTCCTTATTTTTCTTCTATTGAAGCCACTCTCCTGAAAATATCCATTAATCCTAGCATACCATGTTCTTGGTGCTTGGTTGAGGCCATTCAAAGCCTTCTTCAACTTGTATACTTGATGTTCTTTTCCTTGCACTTCAAAAACTTGTGGTTGTTCCACAAACACTTCTTCTTCTAACTACCGATTCAAAAATGCACTTTTCACATCCATGTGATGAATACTCCATTTCTAATGAGCTACTAATGAAATCATCATTCTAACAGTCTCTTGTCTTAGGACTAGAGTTGGTTTGTCTTATCCCAATCCCCCTTTTCTTTATGGCGTATATGGTTGTAATACCTACTTGATTTAACAAATTTTAAATGGATAACTCGTTATGCCAACTCAAATTTAAAAAGGAGAATGTTGAGTTAATATTGACTTGGTCATAAGGTAAGTATAGTGAACACATGTTTACTGACTACCTTCAGGACTTGTCACAAACCCTATCTTCCACAGACTGTATCTCCGTAAGTATATGGAATCAAGAGCAGAAAGGTTTTCCATAGGTACCTTGATATGTCTTCTCAATACCATAGCAATTTCACCATATGAATCGTTCTAGAAAAAAAAATTATAGAAAAAATGGTAAGATGACCTGAAAATAACATACCTTAGAACACATCACCAAAAGACTTCATCCTCCCTTGAAATCCGACCTTATTTACTTCTAATTTCCTCTGAAATTCGATTTGTGTATCAAATGAATGTATAATGATATTTATTTATACCATTTATGTCACTTCCTTTTAACATTAGAGTCGACCTGACAATTTCTTATTTTGTAATTCTTTTCTTTAATTATCTTCAAGGCCTACATGCACTTCCCTGTTCAATTCACTTTGTCATCTTCAAAAATTCATTTCTCCTCAACCATGAGGATCCATGTGACGTGCCACATACCATTGGAAACAACATGATGTATACTATCCATGCATGTGTCTTGTATCTACATGTGCATTTTTCTTCATGTCCAAATACCTTCATCAATCTTGGGGTCCAAAAACCATGACTAGGGTTGACATCAATCGATCCTTTCTGGCCCATTAGCACCAAGATTGTTTCCTGTTGGTAATTGATGCAGTCTTGTCAATCATCTAACATGATGAAATCCATCAATGCATTTGCAGTTTTTCTTTTTCTGTGTGTTAGTATTCAGATACAGATTGTCTCACTAAATAATGCATGCAAAATGCATGAGTAATTTTCTAAAATCAATTGTTGTAAGAGTTCAATCATGAGAAACTAACTACTTGTTTTATGAGGCTATGTATTGTTATAAAGATCAAGGTTGATCATAGTGAATGCAACATTTTTGTGAAATTATAATTCTTTCTTCTTTCTATGAGATTGTGATTTAATTATTTAGTATTTAGTATACTATTATGCTATTTCATTGAATGATTATCTAGTCCATAGATAGGCCTACATAGATCCTTCATTTGGTATTAGAGTTGTTGTTGTTTTAGGGTAATCATGTCAAACACTAATTNATTGTGATTTAATTATTTAGTATTTAGTATACTATTATGCTATTTCATTGAATGATTATCTAGTCCATAGATAGGCCTACATAGATCCTTCATTTGGTATTAGAGTTGTTGTTGTTTTAGGGTAATCATGTCAAACACTAATTCATTGCCAATTCCAGAATTTAATGGAAGTGATTATGATTATTGGTGCGTCAAGGTGATGACGTTTTTTATAGGGAAAGATCTATGGGAAATTGTAGAAACAGGTTAGGCAGAGCTAGAATATTGGACCACTCTTACTGCAAATTATAGAGTAGCTAAGAAGGAATCTAGAAGGAAGAATGCTCAAGCTTTATTTCATATTCACATTTCTCTTGATAAAATCTTGTTTCCAAGAATTGTAGGTGCAAAGACAGCAACGGATGTTGGAGGACTCTACAAGAACCTTACCAAGGCAATGATCAATTCAAATTTGTCAAGCTACAAACATTTAAAAGAGAATTTGAGAATTTGAAGATGCAAGAAGATGAAAATGTAAGTGATTCTTGTGTGAGAGTAAAAGACATAGTCAATAAGATGGCTACTCTTCGGGAAATTGTGGACAACGAGGTTTTGATTAAAAAGTTGTTGAGGTCTCTAACACCAAGGTGAAACCATTTTGCAATAATCATTGAAGAAAGCAAGGATTTGTCTACTCTTCAGTTTGACTGATCACCTAGTTGGATCTCTTATGTCTCATGAAAAAATATTGATAGATTCATTTGAAGAAAGTGGCCAAAAAGATTTTTCTTCAAAATTGCAGATTACAAAGAATGAAGATGCCAACGCTAGCAGCAAATGAAACCAAAGCCAAGGTAGAGGTCAAAATTAGAATTATCCAAGAGGAAGAGGTGGTTCAAGAGGAAGAGGTAGCGACATATTTGACAAAAGAAATATCCAGTGTTATTATTGTAAAAGGTATGGTCACTTTGAAAGGGGGATTGGGATAAGACAAACCAACCCTAGTCCTAAGACAATAGACTGTTAAAATGATGATTTCATTAGTAGCTCAGAAGAAATGGAGCATTCATCACATGGATGTGAAAAGTGCCTTTTTGAATGGGTACTTAGAAGAAAAAGTATTTGTGGAACAACCACAAGGTTTTGAAGTGCATGGAAAAGAACATCAAGTATACAAGATGAAGAAGGCTTTGTATGGCCTCAACCAAGCACCGCGAACATGGTATGCTAGGATTAATGGATATTTACAGAAGAGTGGCTTCAATAGAAGAAAAATAAGGAAGTAGAACTATGTTATATAAAGACTCAAGTACAACTTGCAGACATTTTCCCTAAGGAAGTTGCTAATGTCTAGTTTTTGAAACTTCGAGATCAGATTGTGAGACCTCTTAGCATCAAGGAGGGGTATGTTGGTTATTGAGGCAGTCTTTTAAATCATCTGACATGATGCAATCCATCAATCCATTTTCAGCTTTCTTTGAGCAAAATTCAATAGTGTTATGCCAAGGGCCCTTACGGAAGTTGCACCACTTCCCTGTATCTTTATTTTTCTTTCTGGTGTCCTTCTTCTCTTTCGACTTGGACTGGTTTCCCTGATATTATCCATATTTGCTCTGTCCTTTGTTCTATGGGTAGGGGACGCCCTTTCCTATCTTCTGTTTTGCGGGGTTCCTAGGCCCAAATTACTGCGTCTTTTGTTTGAGCTTCTACTTGATTTTGACGACATATCGGTAGGCCGCGCCCAAGGATGATATGTCTAAAAATTCCATTTTGGTCTGGATGTATCTATGTAGAGCACTATGATACTTGAGCACCATATATCGCTCTGAATATTTGATACCCATCTTGGTGCGCAAGGTATGAATTATATTCCTGAAATCTGGCACTGCTTGGTCTCTTTCTTGCCACAGTGTGGTCCATTTGGTATACAAGTTGTCATAACTTTCGACATGGTATTATTGTTCCTGAATAGCATCGCTGAAGGAATCCTAGGTGGTCGTGACTGTAAATAATGAGGGTTCCTCTATTTCCTTTTTCTCACAAAAAGTTTCCCACCAATATTTGACATGGGGAACGACTTTGAGGAGGGCAAAAGTAACATTTTCTCTATTAAATAAGTTATGGACAAAAAAATAGCTTTCTAGTAGATTCAAACACTTGTCTACAACATCTACGTCTGTATGACCTTCAAATATAGGAACACCGAAGTTTATTTGTACCTTGAATGGGGTGGTTCCTCCGCTCGAAGAATATGTGTCATCTATTGGGAGCCATCGAAGGATTTGCACGAAACTATCCATCATCTCATTCCTTTGTTGTGTTAGGGCTTCCTCAATCAACAATTTGAAAAAATATCCTACCATCATCTTTATTTTCTCGTACCATGAGAGGTCGCTTGGGTGTGTGAAATATTTTATCCTGAAGAGAAACAAGCTCGAGACCCAAGTCTTTGTACTTCTACCTTGTTGGGGACATGCATTAAGACAACAAGGAGAAGACTTATTTGATACCACTGATCCATATTTTATGAGAAGAATAAAATGACTACAGATTATTAACAAATTCTTAACAGAAAATAACAAAGATACAGTAAAATTGGTTTTCTATTCAATAAGGAAATAAGCTAAAACTGTAAAATGTAGCGGAAACAAGCTTGTTGGAACGGTGTTGTCTTATCTCTAAGAAGAGATGTGATGACTGTTCTCATTCGGAAGAAGATGAATTCAATGAGGCCTTGAAGGCATTTTTACAATAAACAAGAATGCCAAAAACCCTATACATCCAAAAACCTTACCCTATGAGATGAAGAAACAAAAGTCATGTGGGGCCTCTTTGGGTAAGTTAGTACATCAACTTCCCCGGGTCGTAACTTTTGCATATGATCATTGTTTAATGCGTATGATAGCCCGTTCGAAAGATATTGTCAAAAAGATTCATTTTGTAGTATCAATCATGCATTTGGATATCATTGAGAATATCAGAATGGAAAAACCTTCATTTAGGCCCTCAAAATGGCCCCGTAAGTTAAAACTACTAAAAATAGTAAATTGTCAAATTTGTGAGAAACTTGTTTTGAGCCAATTGGAAGAGGTGGGTGACCACCGATATCCACCTAGCTCACTAGCATACATTATTTAAGTTTGTGACTAAAATGGAAGATGAGGCTTTCCCTTTAACTGATATTGGTGCTCGTGGTGAAGAGGAAATTGTTTGATGCGTGTCATTAGGCTTAAAATATTTAAAAATGTGTTTCAAGCTTCAAGGAATGCATTCCTCTCAGCATATAGTTATTTAATCGATATTTTATTAATGTATGTGGCATGCACATAATATGTGCCCCTTTGAAATCACGTTATGCATTTATTGTTGGTTATTATTGTTTACTTAATTTCCTAAGAGGTTTGATTAAGGAGAGATTTTGGTTATCCATCTAATGATGGGACCCCTGTTGTTGCTAGGGTACCAATCAGGAACTCTATTGTCCACTCCACCCCTTCCGTCTTATGGATGGTTCTCAACAATGTCGCGAATGGAAGAGTAGCTACAATTCCAAAAATCGCAAGTTAAGTAAGACTCGTCATTTAGATCTACGATAAAATTTCATTTCCTCAATCATTCTAGTAATTATCCTTCTGTTGAATGAAAATACTATTACTAATTATAATTTTCATGCTTTCTTGCAGGAATTGCTTCATTTGAAATTCTTTGGATCCAGGATAACACCGTTCATCCAAAAGGTATTTGGGTTCTAAATACTGCCCTTAAGAATGTACTCTAGGTTTCTAAGGGAATGATACGATCATATTCCAGAATGCTATCATTGGGGTTAAATTCGTTCAGGCTCATATAGATGGTTGATTCTTTAACTCTTTAATTATTATAAAATAACCAAGAAGGAAAAAAAGCCTTTTGTAGGATTTTGATGCTTCATAGTTATGAATCCTAGAATTGCAGAGTTTAGTTACGGTTCTAGCTTACTCGAATGATTATGTACTTTAATTTAAAGAGTCCTTTCTCTCGAGTTACTATATATCAATGGAGGATCCCATTGAGTGGGATAACTAGACTGTACAATTCTATACAGTTAGAATAGTTATAATAATAAAAGGTTTTCTCCTTTCCTCACGTGTCCAAACTCTACTAACCTTCCTGTATGAGTAGTTAAATGTGGAAATATTTATGCAATGTTTGTTACAATAACCGTATATATACATATATTTATATATCTATCTATGCATATATGGATCATTCTTTTAAGTTTTCATTTGACATTTATTTTGTTTGCTATACTTAACTATCAAAATAGTTCCTTGTATTTACCCTACATCTATACACACACACACACACACACACACACACACACACACACACACACACATATATATATATATATATATATATATATATGAGGTTTACTTCAAAATATCCTTTCAATAGTTTTATATGTTTAAATACTTCACAAGTTTGTGTAACACCCCTCCTGGTTACGACAACAACTCTGATACAGGTGCAAATTTTTTTTGTTAAAGTGTGTGAGCGCGTGTAGAAGAAACAACCCCCTTGACTATATGCCACCACTCGAACCAACAAGACACAACCACGATGATCACAACAAGAAGACGCAAGGCACACAACAGGTAATGCAACTATAAACAACCATAGGCGTAAGGCGACCAACTTAATCTTTGAGACATACTGGGGTTGCACAGTCAGAACACAGAGGGAAGAATCTGTAGTAGCAGGTCTTACTATTCTGCACAGGAAAGCAGGGTGTTTAATCTTAGTTCTCCGCTCCGGAGAGAGAGAAGGTCAGATAGTCTCCTGGACGACTGCTCAGGCAGAAACTAGTAATCTCCTTAGGTGTGTCGCAAGAGTGGAAACCCTGCCTTTAAAGGGCCCGAGACTCTTGATACGGCACTAGGTTCTGGACATGGAGAACCACACAGACATATATACTAAGGCTACTGATGGTGTCTACATCCCTCCCGACAGAAGCAAACCACACAATGCAATACCACCAAGTACTACAAATCAGGGACAATCGTTACCTCTATGGGAGACGCAAGTCAGGAGAACACCGACCAGGACCAAACACTAGAAGGACCCAATGAATTCAATTACAACCACTTACCCCCTTGACTTCTACTAGGCGACGATTCACCAACCCATGCTTGAATATGTAAAATCAGCTAAAATCCATCCCCATTACTAAGCCATGGTGACTCCTCGTACTTAATATTCAAGGACAGTTCATGACATATGTATATCACTAACCATAATTGTTAGAACAACTTAGCGTGAATAATTCAATTCACTACAAATACCTCACCCACCTTGCAATAGGAGATCGTCACATTCATCTCATATGTTAGTACCCATAGATAAACTAAGAGATAGCATCATTACTTCCGAATATAAAGACTTCCAATTTTACCAACTACTAGCAATTACCTGATTAACCTCGCCACTAACTAACATTGTAATAATCACTAAATGACCATATGATAACAACTGATTAAATAACATTGTAGTTACATTTTAATGCCTTTCAACCTAGCATTATGGACCGCCTCACCCCAACTAAACAGCAATATAATAATTAACCTTTCGGTAACAAAGCAGCAAGTAATCCATAACCTTACATTCAGGCTTCACCCCTTATTCAATAGTAACAAAAATCTTGGCAATTTAATCACAAATAACCAAACCAATTAAATAACAATAGAATAACAAATAACCATTATACTAAACTACTTATCATCAACTATAGTAGTAACTTCCATGTTAGATCAACCTTATACGATAATATGAAACCATTACTAAACTATCGTAAATCCAAATATTAACACTGCAATAATAAGTACCAAGTAAATAAAACCCTATCTTAACCCAAGACCTAAAATATAATAGAACCAATTTTGAAATAAAACCACATTATCAAGCCGGAAATTAGGCCGGCACCTTAACACGAAGAATTTAACGATGAGATATCCATGTTGAAAATAGGACAACATTATTAACAGAATTTTAGCAGCAGTATAATAAAGCCATGAGATTAAACAATAAGAATCCATAGTTATAACGATACAACATTGTTAAGTGGAATTTTTACAAGCAGAATCTTAAACACTGAAATTAGAATGATAAGAACTCCGTATTTTAAAATGGGGCCGCTTTATTAACTTAAAATTAAGCAGCATATTACCCTCGCAAATAAACGATAAGGATTCATATTTAAAAAGGGACCGCATTACTAAACCGGGTTTTGAAGAATCCTATTAAGGCCGTGAACAAAACGACACGCATCCATAGTTAATACCCGACAGCATTAATAAACCGGATTTTTTTTCTGCAGCATATTAATTTCATCAATGTTTAAATTTAAGGAGCATTACAATCACTTATAACAATTTATATTATAAAAATGGACACTTTAAAGTAGGGCCGCAACATATCGAATGATCAAGAGTATACGCAGATTAAAAGTGGTTCACCATTCAATTACTATAGCACTATAATAATGCGGTAACAATGCTTGGCCCCCGCACATCAGATTATAACAGCAAAAACTACAAAATCAAAAAATATCTAATATTTAACAATAAAGGGAATTATTATCCATTTCTGAGACCAGCCAAATTGTTCCCTTCATGGCGCCATTTCCCAGAAGGTAGAAGTGGTAGTAAGTCGAGATAAAATTGAAGGACACACCCAAAATTTCACTAGCAGTGTTAGGTGAATCTGACCACTGAAGCGTGGCTGTTACAGACCACGCTCTGGACAAACTCACCACGCGAATTTATTTTGGGAATGAATATAGACAGACCTGGGGTTAAATTCGGTGATTTTTTTCTTTTTCTCGTCCGGTAACCAATCTGGGTCTGACAACGAGCACCGAGTATTTGACTGCACGTCGGTTACGGAAGGGTCGAGGCGTACAGTGTTGTCACTGTTGCAGCACCTTCAGAAAGGAATTTAAAGGATATACCTAACCATTACACTCAGATTTTCACTGGCCGCAGGTGCAGGCATAGGGACGACAACCAGGCGATGGTATCACAACAACGAGGTTAGGTTGAGTTTCCAGGGAGATCTAGAATTTAAGGATAATTCCACATTTCAGTCATCTATGCAACGCAGTCATCAAGGACACAGTGGTCTGTCCTCCGAGGAGCGCTGGCGAATACTGAAGGGTGCGGCAAACCTTCGGGCGAAAATCGTGAATGGTGCGCACCAATCCACCCACCATTCACTCACCCTGGCTCGAATCCCTCTGCCCTTCTATACGGTAACCCAAGCAGGAAATGGTGCACCCAGTGTGTGATCGAAGCCAAGGGTAATTTCGCGGATATGGATCCCAGGACCATGTCCCTTAACCCAAGGTTTAACTACCAGTAATGGAAAATACCTTTCATTAATCGTAATTTTAAATTTGTGGATATTTATTTACTACCAGTAATCGTAAATACCTTTTATTAATCACCACGTTATGTAATCACAACCTTCCTAAAGAGAGAC
>SNQJ01S0284061.1:0-11061 GCA_010110895.2 Picea sitchensis | reverse complement strand
GAATTCCCTTGAACCAAAGACTCCTCCAACTGCTGATTACATAAACCTACAAGATGACAAGCCAACAGTGACTATAGGATCTATGGTAGAAGATCGAGACAACTCTTGTCCACCCTTCTACATGACAAGATCCTTCACAACTGCTTGCTTGATTCGGGAGCGTCACACAATCATATGCCTAAAGTAGTGATGGATGAACTTGGGCTTGACGTCACAAAACCTTATCATGACCTATTCTCTTTTGACTCTAGGAAAGTCAGATGCCTCGGCCTCATAAAAGACCTTGTTATAAACCTTGCCCAGTTGCCAATGAGAAACATGGTAATGGACTTTGTAGTGGCTGATATCCCACCCAAGTTCGACCTCCTCTTGTCACGTTCATGGAGAAAAAGACTAGGGGATACCTTGCAGATGGATCTTTCATATGCCACAGTCTCGGTGTTTGGAGGAGAGATAAATAGACTTTACAGAGAGAATCAACTTGCCTACATCATTAGTGATGGGAAAAATTATGTAAATCATCCCATTTATGCTTTAGACACAAAATTTGGCTCGTGCATTCCTCAAATAGATGATTCTCAGCCAGCGCCTTTTCAGCTCACAAAGCCTACTTATCAATAGACAGATGAAGAGAGTATTCCCGTGTGGACCATGTTCTTTGATGGTGCCAGTACCAAAGACTCAGCAGGTGCAGGTGTAGTTTTGATTTCTCCTTCGAGGGAGGCTATGCATTTGTATTTTAAGCTTGATTTCAAAACTACTAACAATATAGCAGAGTATGAGGCTTTTCTATTGGGTTTAAATTCTGCCAAGGAGATGGGAATCAAAGGACTAAAAGTTTTTGGAGACACAGATCTCATCATACAACAAGTAAACAATACTTTCCAAGAAAAACATGTCAGATTGAAAGCCTAGAGGGATGAGGTATGGAAAATCAAGGACTCTTTTTCCATTTTTGACATTTCTTATGTACCCAGAGCTATGAATCATCTTGCCGATTCCCTTGTTGTTTTAGCCAGCATGTTTATTCCTCCCATGCCTCCTAGACTCAATTATGAAATCCAAGTCAAATATAGACCATCTTTGCCCGACAATATTAAATATTGGAAAGTTTTTGAAGATGATGATGAGCTTAGTAGATTTCTCCAGGTGGTAGATGAATTTTCTGATATGCATATTGACCAGAAAAATAAAAATATAGAGGAATCCAAGAAGCCTAAGCTAAAAAGAAAAATGGGACAACATGATATCGTTCAACTACCCAACAATTATATACCTCGGGGTTTGGTGCCTCTTGAGAAGCTTTTTGATCATAACGATGTCCCCTACAAACCTGATAAGAAGGAGAAAGATCCTGCTGTCCATGAGCATAATATTGGAAGCCAAAATCATCCTAAGTTCATAAAGTTGTCCTCCGAATTAACCCCTGATCAGAGGTTTGAATATTGCAGCATTATGAAGGAATTCGCTGATGTTTTTGCTTGGAAATACAGAGATCTGAAAACCTATGACCCTGAGGTCATTCAACACAAGATTCCCCTCGAGAAAGACACCATCGATTTCAAACAGAAACTGAGACCTATCAGTCCTCTCCTATTTCCTGTAATTGAAAGAGAAATCAAAAATCTTCTTGATGCCAAAATTATAATCCCTTTAAGATACTCTAAATGGATTGCAAATCTAGTGATAGTGAGAAAGAAAAATGGTGAGATCAGGTTATGTGTTGACTTTAGAAATATGAATAAATGCTCAAAGAAAGACAACTATCCCCTACCCAAGATGGAACATTTGCTACAAAGAATTTCAAGGGCCACTGTCATGCCTTTCCTAGATGGTTTCTTAGGCTATAATCAGATTCCTGTACATCCTGATGACTCAGAAAAAATTGCCTTTAATACTCCTTGGGGTACCTTCATGTATGCCAAGATGCCATTCAGATTGATGAATGTCGGGATGTTATAACCCTAATTTGCACCATACATGCTTACCTGGAATTAGGCCATCTCAAATCCCTTCTTTGCCAAAGCATTGCTGAACAAATATTTAAAAAACCTCTTTTATAAGGTCCCACGTGACCTACTCCATTACTGCACGTGTGTACACGCTAGCTGACCTAAAACAACCCGCATGGACCGACAAAAGCATGAAAAAATGAAAGTTGCCGACAAAACACACAACTTTGGGTGAGTTAACTGAAACTCCCAGCCATGCATGGCCGAGGGTTCATCCAAATACCTAGCTTCTTCTAGCCTATAAAAGAAGGGCTAGGGGTCCCATTTGGAAGAGGAGAAATAAAGTAAAGAAACTCTGCCCAATTGCATATTCCCATTGTCCCAACCCTTTAGCCATCCTTGTGCAAGAAGAGATACAAAGCAAAGAATTTGGAGGACATTTGAAGAGGAGCCCATGATCAAGATTCGCGGAGCAGTGGCCGGTCTCGACATTGTAAGTTGATTCATTAAAGTTAATAATAAAGAAACGCTTTTCTCATCCCACTATATGAGTTCTTCATAGTTCAATAAATATATGTTTGAATCTCTAACCCATTAGTCTATAGGTAAAATGCATGTGTAGTTTGTTTCTTATTTTGTACGCAGGTCAATCTTGAGAGGATAGCTTCCAACAAGTGATCAAAGCGTGAAGGGGGATCAACATCAAACATCAGAAACAATTGTATTTTGGTCTAACCATGTATTTTTTTGAAAAGGAATGGGGTTTAAGTCTGGGGGCGAAGGTAGAAAGTAGATTTCTTCGGTCATATCGCATGAGAATAACCCTATTTGCTTGCTAGATGCATGAAGTTTCCCTCTACTTGAGTGTGACCATCTTGGGGAAGTCTCACAGGGTTCTGGAATTTATTTTTGGGTAGTTTTAAAGACTAGTTTTCTTGCATGTTTTTTAGTTTCTACAAAGTATGAGCTAGCAGAGAGTCACGGTTTCCCATGTCGGTATCTCTGTTATTTTCTTGAATGTGTTTTTCGAGACCCACAGTACCTTGGCCTATATAAGATCACTTGCCTTGCATGTGCTATAAAACCCACATGTCGCTAAAATTTGAAGAAGTAGCATTGGCATGTAGAGTCCAGAAATTTTTTGAAATGGTCCATACTCTACCACAATGAGAATTAGACATTCTCAGGGGTTTTATGAGATTCTTTCTAAGTCTTGGTTGTTTGCGGTCTTGTCTCAGTTGGTTTGTTTTCTGAGAAATTTTTCCCTTACATTGTTTTCATTGTTTTTGTTAAAGAGAATGTCTAAGCCTTGAGGAGATCCTGGTTATCAATAGCAGTGGTCTCTTCTTGGTTTGGATTGTCTATTGTTATTTTTGAGTTTTAGAGATACATGTGGCATGCAGAAGGAGGTTAGCGTGTACCATACCTCTATCTCTCTGACTTCGCATTCACATGCTTGTTGTTGGATTATCGGTAGCGTGCTTGTGCTGGATAGTTTTTGTTGAGGGTAAGACAACCATTCTTTCCCTTGATGAGAGTTATACCTCTTAGGTTTTGAATCTATGTCTTAGCAATCATTAGCTTAGGATTAATCTTAGCCTTAGCACTTTTCTCATTAAAAGTTGTCATAAATATTTTTTTTTAGGGTTTTAGGCAAGTGTGAGAGTCATTTTTTAAAGTTGATAGTGTGTGATTTGTGGAAGTGTTTTTTTAGATCTATACGATTAGGCTAGAATTTTTTTCTTGGTTTTACTTGTTGGTATTTTTCCATTTTTCTTTATCAACATTTAAATAAAAAAAAAAATCTCGTTCATTTTCTGTTTGGTTGAAAGGTGTGATTTTGCATTAGTAGCAAGGGAAAAATATTTGTTTTCTTAAGTTCTTGAAAGTTTACTTATATCGTAAGTAGATTGTAGTTGAGTGAAATCCTTTTTTAAGTTTGCTGATTCAAAAGATATTAGATTTTTGAAAAATTATTTGAAATTTTACATTAAGTGAAAGTTTTTCTTTCCAACTTTTTATTCATTTTACTCATCTGTTTTACACATCATGAGTTTCATTTTCATAACCCTTGAATTAATACAAGCCATAAAAATTAACGCTCAATCTAAAATTTATTAGACTTTTATGTTTGTAGGGATAACCAACTAGTTGAGTTAGGGCCTTGGATTGGGTTGGAGAGGAAACTCTTCAAGGCCATTACAATCAAACATTGGAGTCTAAGTTGGGGAGTGTCAAAGTCTAGTATCATTAAATTTATCCAGAGACTCCCTGCAACATAGAGGGATAAACATGAGATTGTAGAAAGGTAGCGGAAATAACCCCTCCAAAGCTAGACCAATATTAGTGGAGAACACATATAGAGGGCTTGTTTGGGATTCCGAGTCGATTGCATTTGCCATGAGACACACACACAGTGGGTCCCTCAAATCCATTTGAGGTCCTTAGTTGTCTTTGAACCACTTGATTTTGATACCCTTGATAAGTTTTGGGCTCGATACCTTGCTCATTGTGGTCTACAGAGCTTTGGCTATTACCCACCCGTTATTTGTTAAGCATTGGAAACCTAGTTGCCCTATACTAGGGACCTTACCACAATTGGCCTTGGCGGGGTATACCATGAGTACATTAGAAACGGAACATCGAGCCATTCTTTCGCAGAGAATGCAGGTGCCATTTTGAGTTGCACTTGAACCATTAAGTTGCTCTAGTGTTGGTTGTTATGCTTGTTCTTCAATTAATTTAGTGTTTACTGTCTTTATTTTCTGGGAATTTTTTATTGTGTGTTGTTTTTGAATGGTTATACTACCCTAGTGTGTCTTTTGTCCTCTCACATAGTGGAGGATCCTGAACTCCACCGATCACGAAGGCTTCTTGGCTTGCCCTGTTGGTTATACTGGAGCCACCCCACCACCACTAATCTGAAAGCTAACTTTCCAACAAGGGTCTTTTGAGCGGCCAGGGTCACAAGAAATTGTGCCGGACCAACATCCAGAGGAATCAACCATTTTAGACCTTGGAGCACAATTGTGGTGGTTGGAGAGCCTCCACCATTGATCTTTAAACACTTCCATCATCGTCTTGGTTATCATACGAGTGCGGGATAGTGTTACTGACAGTAGAGCAAATGATTTATTCTGGGAATTCTTCAATTCCACTATGGTTGTCTGCGGAGTTTTCCTCCCTAACCCACCATCAACGGTGCAGAGCCACTATGGTCTTAGCAGCCTCTACATGCCACCCGATTGAGGTAGATCTGGAGTCTTTGCCGGTGGCCACAACCCCTTTCACACCAAGTGCGATGGGCCCTCTGTTCTCATATGGGATGCCCTGGTTAGAACAAGTCATGTGCTTTCCTACTCGCTAGGACTTGCCGGTGTCTGGGGGTAGGGAGCTCTATCATTCCTCTTCAAGGTCACATGGGGGCACTCCTGCTCCTTTTAGTGCTTTCCCTTATGGAGGAGGTCATATACCTCTCAACCGTCCCCGCTTCACTCGGTGGCTCGCATCGACAATCCGTCGGGCAACCCACACACAATAGTTTATTTGGGCGAGGAGATTCAAGGATCACCTTCGCATAGTATGTCGGTTGGTTCGACACTATTTTCTTTGATTAGAGCGTTTGGTAACAACGCATTCTCATCGGCCGCCTTCGGGGGCAATCGATTTTGGACAACTGTTCTATCTGAGGGGTACTATTCCTACGGAAAACCCTAGGAACTTCCTTTGAATGAGGGCCTTGGAATTCTTGGTAGGGATCGCGGATTCCTCTTTGAATCTTAGATTTGGGTTAATTCTTTCCATAATCAATGGAACCCGGAAAAATACTATGCCTATCCCCACAATACCGACATGGGGTAAGCCAGCTTCCCAAAGTCCTTGAATGTAATGCATGCCCAACCATCTATGTACTACTTTGGAAATCAGTCGATGATGTCTCCACATACACAAAATCAATACTGGCTAGGGCCATGGTTTCTACCAAAATCCCGGCCAATAGTTGAACTTTTCCTGGCAACCTCGTTCTATTCAAACTCTAGGCCCCTTTTTCTCGGGTTATCACCAACAACCCAAACTACCCTTCACGGCGACTTTTCACTTGTCATATTTGACAAGGTTGTTGAATGACCCTATCTATCACGCTCCACGTTGGCCTCCTATTCTTAGATGAATTTTCCTTCGGGCATTCCAAATTTTGAAGCCAAGCCTAGCGAAGATCCGAGGAGATCATGTGACTACCTTCCATCTTTGGTGCTCATCAACTCATTGAAAGACAACTTCTGTACAGTTGCAATTGTTGCAATGTACTCTCATTGGGAGTCTTGAGTGAAATGGTACATTGAGGTCAATCCCTCAAGATACTCTTCGCCGGTGAACTGACGATTGATTTCCTAAACCATTTCTAGTTACGTGTGAGATACAACATTGGCAGTAGCGACCAATTTGAGCGGACAACGATTGGATACATCATATCTCTGATCACATCCAGAATGGAGATGTCATAAGAGTTTAATTAAGGTGCAGTCCCACTAGCATTCTGCTTGAGTGGTTCCTTAAGTCTTTGGTCATGCATTTATCCAAAGGCGTCATTGACGTCGGGGAGTATTCTCGAAGAAGAGCATGCATCATGAGAGCTCAACAATTTGAGCTCATTTATTCTCGGTCTGGTTTATTATATACAACATCTTTCCAGATGCGCCGCGCTCAATACTTGATAAAACTAGGCAGAGATCTGGACCACATGTTGATGGTATTGTTGGTTTAGCAAAAACAAATCCTGTTGAGCACTTGATGAAGCAGTTGCAGCAGTTATCTATACAACGCACAATGGCCAACCAAACTACTACTCTGGCTACTCCCCCTACCAAAATCGGAGGTGCACGAGTGCAATCGATAACCCAAAGGCGAGGTACACACAGTGCAATCGACTAACCCAAAGGCCACCCAACAACATGAAGGAAAGAAAAAACAATGAAAGAAGGATAAGGGGGATAAAAAACCTACCGATAATGCTGGCGGGGACAACACTGAGAAACAAAAGGTGAGGTATCCATGCAACTTGTGCGTGGAAGACCACCTAAACCATCTATGTCCTCAGCTTGCAAAAGCCCAAAATTTTATGACGCAACAACATCCTGTTGTGTTGACCAATCCATTTCAACATGAGAAAAATCTAACCCAAGCCTCTGCAAGCACGGAAGGGGGTAGCCAAAGACCCTCTCCGCCATCGAACAACCCCGCATCCGCGAATGTATATATGGTGAAGGGTGATGCTTTTATATCGACTAGAGCACATGACTATAGTAAACCAGACACTTCTGAGAAGGGTAAAGAAGCTGAACTCCCATATCTTCCTCTACATATTGAGAAGACATTGGGTGAAACAATGAAACGCATCCCCAAAGGTGCGTTTAAAAAAGATTCTCACAACCCAAACGCAAGGGCTGCCCAGAACTATTCTGTGGTGGAAGATTTATCATAAACCCCTTGTGCGATGTCCGCTTTGGAGGTCCTCCAAAGTTTCCCTTCCCAAAGGAAAGACTTGTTAACCACTTTAAGATCTACTGAGACTTGTAATCTGGGTACAATCATGCTGGATACAACTGACTTAAAACCTTGTCTTCCTTACCACGTAGCATTTCAGATAGTAGTGGCTTATCCCACGAAATTTTTTACTCAGAATATATTTCGCATGGTGGTTGATGAGGGAGCCTCGACATGCGTTATGTCGTTGGCATGTTGGAAGGCCATTGGCCAACCCGTTTTGTCTCTGTCACCTACTCTCCTCACTGCTTTCGACGGTCGTTCATTCCGACCACATGGTATCATTCCCTCTTTCCCCGTGCAGCTAGGAGGGAAGACCATGTGTGTCGAGGTAGAGGTAGTCAATTCTCCCCTTGACTATAACCTCTTGTTAGGAAGGAGTTGGACTTATGCCATGCAAGCTGTGGTTGCTACAATTTTCTGGGTCTTGTTGTTTCCACACGAGGGCCGGATAGTGACCATCTATCAACTGTCTTTCTCCAGAACTGGCCCTTCATTGGGGGCATCCACGGTCCCGATGATCGATAATCCTCAACCAGGTGTAATCAACGTAGGGGTTGGTTTGTGCCCATATTTGATGGGTACCTTTGATTACCCGCCCCCTCAAGGCAATATCAAGTTTATATCCAATCACCATCAGGTTGAGATTTTTGAAGTTTTGTCATTCCGCATGACTTACTTCGATGATCCATGGATACTTGCTTCCCCATTGACCACGATGGATGGGACAGGGCACTCAGGCATGTCCATGCCCTTGTCCATAGTTGAAGTAGCGTACTCTTTAGTCCAACAAGCTTCAACCAACACTGATCCAACTCTTGCACAAGAGTTTGATCCACTTCTGGAGCCTATTTGGGATCATGTTTCTCTTGCTCACACCGATTCCTTAGATGTAGTCTTGCCCACTGATGAAGCTATAATTGAGGCAATGACTAGTCCAGACAAACCATGGGAAGATATTCATCATAGATCATACTTCCTCCCAGCGTTAAGCAAAATCAAAGCTGGAGAATTCACCTTGAATATGACTGGAGATAGGACTTGTCCTATTAATCCATTAGCTATACATGATGTCTATGCTGAGGGTAATATGGAAACCATCACTAAAACCATACCGATCAATATCTCCAGAACCCCTGGTGTCATAGAAAATGTTTTCGTCAGAGCATACTGCTCCCCCGAGGAGATGCCAGGCATTGACCCACAAAGAGTCGATCATGAGCTAACTTTTTTGTTTTTCAAGCTCGCTTTGAGATCCAAAAGAAACATCCGGCGAGACTGCATTTATGCTTTTCGATCTCGTCCAGATTAATTGAGAAAAATAACCTCTACGGGTCTTCTTTTAATCCCTTTTCAGATCCTCTAAACATGAAAAGATTGCTGAGCGATCTTATGGCCTTTCACGCTCGTTAAATTGAAATTTGAAGTCATGTATGTCCGGCGGTAGTTTACCCCTTTTTCGGTCCGGACGGTCAACTGTATGAACAAAGGTATACTCTATGGAATTTCAGTTCTCTAGAAGAGTACTCTCAGGTATAATTTTATCCCTTTTTCGGGTCTGAGGGACTAAAATTACGAAGAAGGAACCCCCATGGACTCCATAATTAAGCTCTTTTCAGACTCCCTAAAATTGAAAAGATCGTCGAGTGACCTTATTCTTTCACACTCGTTAAACTGGTCCAGAAGAACATTCCTGATGGAGTCCATAGTTAAGATTTTTTCAGACTCCTTAAAAATGAAAAAATGCCCGAGTGATCTTGTCCTTATCACACTCATTAAAATGGTTTTGAATAGACGTCTTGTCGGTTCTAGTTTACCCCTTTTTCGAATTGACTAGACTATCTTCGAAAAAGGTACCCCAATGGAGTCTCCTTTTATGATTTTTTAGACTCTCTAAAAATGAAAAACCACCGAGCTTACCTTCTCTGGGCTCGCTAAACTTACATCGAAGGACGTTACCATTGTGTGTTTTGTTAACCACGTTTTCATATCTTATACGCCAGCCTTGCAATAGTTTGCTTCTGTGTTTTAACACCCTTGGCCCTCGGAGGATTTTTCCCGAGTATCATTATTTTGAACATCAGTCTTGTCCTTGTGCCTTGAACTTGTATGTTTGCAACACTCGTTCCTCCATTGTAATGTAACATTCCTTTATTCTCTTTCCAAAATTATTGAAAAAGATAAAAAAAAATCAAATATACCCCAAAAAGAGGAAGGGAAAAGTATTTTCTTTATTGGCAGCATAGTGAGTCGCCCTTGGATAAAGCACATCTGTCCGTTTGTTCGTCAAGCTTTGGGATGTAGTACGACCTTAGGAATTTTTTCTCGCTACACAGAGTTGTGTCCTCCTCCATTTGGTTATTCTTCCAAACATATGGAGAGTTTGCGTTTCCTCCTGCTTCGTAAACTTATGATTAATTCCATGCTGCCTAAGTTTCATCATTTGTCGTGCTATTGTCCAAGGGAAGTTTCTACCAATCTTGAGTCAGCCCCTCTGTAATTTGTCTCTTGCCCTCATACTCGGCCATCCTGAATGTCCAATCAAGTCCTTGTTCAAAATCAATGAAGCCTTCATTCTAATCATCAAGATTATCTAGTCCATGACCTACGAGCCGTCGAAGACCTCTGGGTAGTGAAGTTGTACACTCATATTACACTCCTACCTTGAGTTTTGAAGATTTTGAAGTTGTTGCTCGAGCTCTGAAGATATCATCTCCATCCATCATGCCATATCAACTTCTAGAATATGGATACTCTATATGTATATATTTTTGATTTCAAGATGTAGCTCCGCTGTGTATTGTTCGTGGCTACACTTTATACAGTTATTTGGCATGGATCTATAGTGTATTTGATTGGTAGCCATGATTCTGTTTTATCCTGAGCATGTGTATGCCCACCTTTGTGAGACATTTTTTATTTTGCAGACGACACCTCTCAGTTCCTGGTCCATGGGCTCACTTGTTCGGCACATTAGTAAAGATTGGTAATGTATTTCGGCCATCAGATTCTCTTCTGATCTCACACATTAGGGGGCATCTGTTATAACCCTAATTTGCACCATACATGCTTACCTAGCATCAGGCCATCTCAGATCCCTTCTTTGCCAAAGAACTTCTAAAAAACTCTTTAAAAACCTCTTTTATAAGGGCCCACGTGCCCTACTCCATTATTGCATGCGTGTACATGCTAGCTGACATAAAACAGCCTGCGTGGACCAACAAAAGCATGAAAAAAGGAAAGTTGCCGACGAAACACATAGCTTTGGGTAAGTTAACTGAAACTCCTGGCCATGCATGGCTGAGGGTTCGTCCAAATACATAGCTTCTTCTAGCCTATAAAAGAAGGGCTAGGGGTCCCATTTGGAAGAGGAGAAATAGAGTAAAGAAACTCTGCCCAATTGCATATTCCCATAGTCCCAACCCTTTAGCCATCCTTGTGCAAGAAGAGATACAAAGAAAATAAGTTGGAGGACATTTGAAGAGGAGCCCAGGATCAGGATTCGCGGAGCAGTGGCCGGTCTCGACATTGTAAGTTGATTCATTAAAGTTAATAATAAAGAAAT